>JAVKLA010000030.1:23507744-23540275 GCA_034782735.1 Sagittarius serpentarius | reverse complement strand
GGGGAAGCTTCTAGCAACTTTTAAAGAAGCTGCCCCTGTGCCCCCCCGCTACCAAAACCTTGCCACGTAAACCCATTGCATACTAACATTGCTTTCAGCACAAATCCAAAACGCAGCCCCATGCTAGCTACTATGAAGAAAATTAACTCTTTCCCTACCAAAACCAGTACACCAGGCAATGGGGCTCCAAACCCTGTTAATGCAATTTCAAAGACACTTAAAATAACATGGGAGAATAAAGTGTGGACTTTGAATACTCCCATAGAAAAAATACCTTTATGGACACTAATTGTATGGACAAATTTATCTGTTTTAAGTAACATTTTTCATTAGCTAGAAATATATGCAAAATTATTATTAACATATAAACATATGTGTATTTAATAGTAATGATTCCACATACACATTTTAAAAAACCCTTTGGACAACTGCAATCTGTGCAAGATGACAAGTGCAACAGCAGCTTTCCAATAATGCATTAAAGAGAACTGAAGGATTAACTGGTCGATAAAGACACTCTCTTTGTGGATAACACACTACAGTAAGGCACGGGTTCTGTCTATCATAAAGAAAATATTTTTTAAAAAATCATTATACTTAGGAAGTGAATATTAAATGTTGGAATTCTTTTTTAATATCAAATGAAAATTATTTCTTTACTGAGGTTAATCTTCAAGATCTGGTTTATAGTCTAGAGGAATAGGCAGTTCCTCAGGACACAACTGCTAGTGAATTTTTAATATTTTAACATATTGTATACAATAATGAGTTTGTTAGAGGTTTTTCTCATTGCTAAAGCCTTACGCAGCTTGCAACCATTCATTTAATTTTTTTCTGCTACATCAGCAGCTGAAGGAATATACATTAACTATACAGCAACGCTTTTCGCTATCCCATTTCCAGATTTAGAAAAATACGACAAATTCAATGCTTGATCCTGAGACAGTCTAGCTCCTTCAACCCTTAATTTTTAAAGAATCAGAAAACCAATGAAAGCTCATATCTCACAGTACATTGTCGGCATGCTCAACTGAACTCAAGCACTGTTGATCAGCTCCTGTTATTAGATATTGATTCCCCTGCAAAAGTGACTAATTCCCTTCAAAAAGCTGGGTAATTCAATGTGCTCACCTCACAGTGCACATATGTTTCCCATTAAAAACCATCAGGCAGCAGACACACGTATTTAAGGAACGAGCTGTGTTTCTTTGTACATGTTTGTTCCATAAAATAATTTTTTTCCATCCCACGAAATTGAACAAACTCATGTCCACTACAGACAATGGAAAAAAGTCACTGACTTCAACATGCTTTACATCAGGCCCTCTGTACTTACTTCTAGCTGTTCCAGGCACAGATTTCCCAATGCCTAACGTGGGGTTAGTCACTTGAAATCATTCAGGGCTTTTATAACACTTCATTATGTATGATACAACTTCTTTCACAATAAATTCTTTCAAATACAGCTTTTGTTCAGAGAAACAAGGTCACGATTAATTCACTACGTGTGTTTAAGAACTGCACCCTTCTCTAGAGAAAGTTAAAGGTGAACTTGCTCCAACTAAGAATATCAGTGTTTTATTTGGGGAAAATACTTACATGAAACATTAGAACATAAGTTCAAGAGTGTAAATCCATATAATACACTTCAAAATGTTACTAATGTCATGAATTTGTGAGAGTATGACGAAAAGGAATTAGATTTCTTACAACCAGAGGAGGAATGCTCTTAACCCAAGAAAAAGAGTAGAATCCCCCAAGTCGATCACTCTCGCCTTGCTTCCTTATACGGCTGGATCTACAATGGACCCTTCTTCAGCCCACTTTTGATGGGTTTCCTTGTAAAATTGTGACAAAAGATCACACACATGTGAACAAATCAAATAGCATTTGACCTATCCAATTTAAAATCAAGGTACTTAAATGCTTTCCTGCTATCCAGATTTCAACATAGCGACTTTAATCTTACCTGTCCCTCTCTAAACATAGAATTTGTCCAAACTTAATCACTGTTTCTGTTTCTAATCCAGTTTTCATCAGATTGAAATCCAAGGTTTCTTTCTCTTATCACTCAATTTTTATTTAAATTTCTCCAGCTTTTGGCTTGAGATTAAAACTGTTGCATTGTTTTTCTTCCACATCCTTCCAGGTTTGCATCCATAGTTTTGCTACATGGTACCTACCAGCACTGCAGTTATTTAATTATGTGGTTTCAAACTCTTGTGGGCTGTTTGTGGCTAGTTCAGATATACACAAATCTCAAGGGCAGAAAGGATCAGAGTGAACATCCATCACAGTCTATCACAGTCCATAGGACTGCTCTTCATCAGGTCCTGCCTTAAATTGAATGGTTATGCCTGAATTAGCCCGGGGCTTTTAGGAAAGGCAAACAAACAGCTATATCAGTATAAAAGTTACCCATACTAGGGAAGCCAAACCAACATTCATGATACGGTGCTAGGGTTCTGGTTTTTAAAAATGCTTTACTTTCAAGATGAATTTTTTCACTTCAGCTATCATATTTCAATCCCCCAAGAGCTGCTTGTAAATAATATTATTAAAACAATTATAATGGATTTTTAAAAAAGGACTTTATTCTCTGTTAAACAAGACAGCCTGTCAGAGAAGGAGATAAGTTAAATGCCATTGATGAAAGATTTCATTTGTGATAAGTTCAATTCCCTGTCGTATACCTGGGGGGATTCCAAAGTGATTAACTCCTTTTCAAGACTGCAAGGCAATGTTCTTCCTCCCCGGGCTATTCCCACTTTGTTTTCCCATGTGCAATGCATTCACCCAAGTTCCACTCACTTCTGGCACAGAGGCAACAGTCATTATTCTTGAGAAAGTATCACCCTTCTTCTGAAAGCAATTCCTTCAGCGATTATTCCTGTAGGAAGCAGAGTTATGGCCTTGTTTTAAACAGTGATCAAGACAAGCTATGGCAAATTTCTAGAGAAAGTCCTAATACTTAGGTCCCTCATGTTGTGCCCTGTCCTGTTGGTCCTTGGCTCATGAAAGAACAGACCTCCTAACTGCTGGGGCAGGTGTCCTTCCCTCTTGTCCATACTTCCTCTGCTGTATCCAGAATAAGAGGTCCAAAACTTAAGTATCTTCTGGAATCCAAACTGGAATCCAACTTTTTTATCTAAAGATTTTCATAACTTTGTTTTGGACAGTTGGCAATTCTCTCAATTTTACTACAGCAAAGGAGAAAATTACATTTTCTCATCTTGCAGGACATTGTAAGAATAAACCCTATAGGCAAAAGAATGCAGATCACCACGGAAACTAGCTAACTTGAACAGATACATGGAAAGCTCAAAATAAAGCCGAGCTTATCACACCTAAAAAAGTACTTGAGAATTTACTCGTCTCAGAGACAGAAAAAGAAAAATGAAAACGTGTTTTTAGGATGACTAGAATGAGTTGTAAGTTTGAAGTAAACTGGGACTTTGATTCTTTAATTATTTAGGCACAAAATTTCAGAGTTTAAAATTAATTTTCTTCCTGTCTTAAATTGAATACAGGTGAATTTTAGTAGTTGTTTTAAAAAAGAGTGCAGTCTAAAATTTCTAAAAAAGAAAAGTGACAAGTGATTTTCTTTAACATCTCTTCATGCATATGTGATAAGAAGCTTTATTCTTTTAAAAATACCAAGGGTTCCTTCATCCTCTCCCCCTTCCCCCAATTCTCAACCTCTGATGTCATATCCTCTGTTCAGGGAGAGCTGATGGAACTAGGACAAGCAATAGCTTCGTATTCTCCACAGATTGTTAACTCTTTCTCTCAAGTTACAACAACAGTTTACGATGTGTCTGATGTGTCATTAGAACAGTAACAGTGAATTACTAGATACTGCAGAGACACAAAACCTGGAAGCGACCTCTACATCTCTTTGCAACAAAGGAGTGTAGACTCATTGTAGATGAATGGGGATGAGGATGATGAATGGCATAAAATTACTATTGTATACTGAGTAAGACAAGCCTGAATACTCAATATCTGGCATTTAGTAAGAATTTTTAAAAATGCTACCCAGCATTTATTTTGCTTGGCTGCTGTGTTCCTCCATTATAAATTCTCTCCGTGTATTAACCACTGTCCTCCTGGAAGGGACTTGAGCCAGCTGTTAATGGTTTTGTTGCTGGGGAAAAAAAACCTAAAAAAAAAAAAAATAAATTGTGTGTCCTTGAGATGTCACTGGTATAAATAAATATTTTCAGAGAAGGATGTGAGCCTAGATGCTATAATTTTTACTTGACAGATTAGGACAATTGGGTTGAGGGTATCTGACAGCTAGATACAGTCTGATTTATAAGACAGAGTAGGGAAGCATGACAGACATATGTATTTATTAAAGACACATTTACAAAATGTCCCAGTTTAATCTGACAACTCTGCCAGCTAAGGCCTCAGGAAGCGCAAGGATATTACTCTGTACGTACCATCATGACACTGCTCTTTCAGTAGAAGTTAAAAATCAGAAAAAAATAGTTTTAGTGTCTTAAATTTATAAATTGTATGTACATCTGTGAATGCTGTAAAAACAGCATATCTTTTAACGAAATAAATTACAGAAGCTGAATTATTCCACATACTTAGTGGATGTAGAAAAAAGTGTATATTTATAACACATGTACAGTACTGTACAGTATTATTACTATTATATTCAAGTATATACCAGGAACAACACTGTCATGGCAACATCCTAACATACCAATATTTTTGTCATTTATTAAATTGGCAGCTAGCCTGTACAAATTCAAACTGAGGAGGACATGCACAAGATTCTATTTTTTTTTTCCCCTAGAAAGTTATGAGAAAAATATAGACATACTTCTACCACGGAAACAATACTCTAGTCTGTCTTACTTTCGAAACTCAGCTTTCTCACTATAGTCACTCCAACTCACCTCATATTTATCTATCAGTTAACATTTCAGAGCGCCGGACAAATTGTACTTTATGTTTGCCTGGCTCCCTAAAAATTACTTCTTTTAAATACATGCTTTCAGTGTATATAATATCTTTCTGATATAACCAATCTTCTAGGAGAGAAAAAAAAAAAGTAGTTAATCAGCTCATCTCTCTGGCATTGATCTCTGCTTCCAGCATTTTGATAACTTCAAATAAGTGAAATCATACCCCTAATATTCCTACCTGCAGTGCTAGCACTACAAAGATATCCATATGCCTTCACTTTAGGACAGCACTGGCATCAAGGCAGAAGCTGACAAGCATTGTAGTTCAGATAAATGTAAAATCAAGCATATATATTAATCATATGCATTATACGATACCCAAACCACGAGAGAGAAACTTCCTCCTCATTTTAAAGAACAAGGCAAATCTTTACGAGATGGAACTTCAGCAGGAAAGATGGTGACATTCTTACAGTCTTAGTAACTTGTTACTAAGCCTTCAGACTCTTTTTCAAATGTAAAATTTCCTGGGGGGAGGGGAGAGAAGCATCAAGATTTAGATTTTAAATTTTTTAGTGGCAAAGCTGAAGAAAAGAAATTATTCCGCAGAATTTTAATGTCCTCTCTCCCCGTCTTTTCTGTTGAAATTCAAAGTATCAACCAACTCTTTTTAGAACTTGAGCATGGTGGTACCTATAAGGCATCACATTTCTAGTGCAAATCAGTACTGCACCAAGGCCAGTATAATCTCCATGCAGATAAATATGCTAGAGCTATACAAACAGTATTAAATGTGTCCAGAAATCTCAGCAAACTTAGGCTAGGCCAGACATTTGACAGTTAAACAAATTTTATGCTCTCTTGCTAAAGGAAGTGATTGAACCAATACTGAACAAACAACCCAAGGTTAAAAAAATCAAAGAGCTAGCCGTTTGCAAAAACTTTTCCAATCAGAATAAGTGGAAAACTTTCTTTCCTATATCTAGCATAACACTGAAAAAGATGCAAGAAACTATGGGAAAGAGGCAGGCCAGTTGGCAAGACAGAAACCAGATAAATCAAAAAACCTCATTATTTTATGTAGTGAAAGTGTTGGACAATTTGAAGTAGCTGAATATAAACCAATCTTAATAACTATTTAAACGCGTAACTCAAACTGTATTGTCTCCTAAAACAAAGGGATAGTCTTGTCCCACGTTTCTGCAGTTCAACCCTTCTTCACCTGCCTAAGTTTCTCACTTAGAGACATGGCTATAATTCTTGTCCTACCCTGGGAAAATCCTTCACACTTTTGCTTCTCATCTTTCGTTCTGACAGCCAAGTACCAACTCTAAGATCAAAGAACTGTTGTGTACCAATATATCATAAATTAGTAACTTTGATAAACAAGGCAAGCAGTGCATGAGAAACTGATATATCAAACAAGAAAAAATGGCAAGAAGTAAAGAAATGTAAAGGCAACATTTTTTTTCTAAAATCAGTTTCTTTGTTTTCCCCAAAGGGCAGCATTAATTTGTGGACTGGAGTTGTTAAAAGTCATGCCTAATAAGCAGGACCACTCATCCACGGCAAGCTTTCGCCAAATTTCAAGTCCTTTAAAAAATATATATAAATCTTTATATGGTGTTGCTATATACCTAAGGTCCAATGTGTTTACAATGTATCAGGATAACTCAGACGCATGCTGATGTGCTAATAAAGATCATAAATGTAGTTAAAGGCACAGATTTGCCATGGGTAAAATTTGCCACTCCATTTGTGTGGTATGAGAACAAAACCCGAAAACTTCTGTCAAGTTTGCAGCCAGGTACAAGAAAAAAACCCCACAGATTTTCAAGGAGGTGATTACCACTCAAAAACTATTTCAAAAACAGAAAGGAAAAACTTCTATGCACTGAAAAAACTTCCTAGTGCATAGTTTATTTTTGAGAAGCTTACTTCTTTATGGTAAGTAGCGATGATAATTTTAGATGCATTAAGGTCTTTGATCTCAGCTGGTGACAGTAAAGTTCATAGTTATGACCTTAAAAAAAATAAAACAGCAAGAAGAAAATAAAATTTACAGCTCTTAAAAAAAGAATTAAATTAATCTTTAGTCTGGAGTTCTAGATCCAGGCTCAGACAGCATTTAACAGATCTCAGCTTTAAATCCCCCAAAATATTTAATAGGAACTTTTGTGATTTCTTAAGATGATACAGGCTACAACATGTAGTTAAGTCTTCTGTTGAGCAACCACCTTCATTGTTGAGTTTCCCCACTTTTCACCTTCTTGCTGTTTGTGTTTTTGAGCCACAATAAAATATTGTTATGTTTTTAGACATTAAGTGAAAAGTCCCTAAGTTTAATTTGGGTAAAAACTGACAGAAAAATCTGACCCCATAACCAACCAATATATAGTGTTCTTGGACCTCGCATCCTCTTGTTTTCTTAAATTTGGATGAAAGCCATAAAAATTAAGCTTTAAATGGAAATACATTTGCAAACTCAAGTAGAAAGCAGCTTGTGCCATTCTGCAATCACTTCTCAGTCTGTATGTTATTACTGCTATTGAAATAGATGGCAAGAATACAACACCAAGGCTCTGCACATGATTAACTTTTTATTCTTCCTGTAACTTGCTGTAAACCTCAAATGAACTCGCAGGTTGGCAATAGCATGTAAAGAGCTAGATGCCAAACTGTATGAGACATTTTTTCCAAACAGCATCACCTTCCTTGGATGTGGTTCCCTTTCCCTCTCTCCTCCTCTTTTCTCCTTCTGCCCCCCAATAGCTGTTATAGCTGGTTGGATGTTTCATTTTTATTTGGGACTTAAATCCTTCAAAAGGTTTTGGTCCTAGACATAAAATGCTCCATGAAGAGATTTTTCCTCCTTTCAGCTCCAGCCTTGCTCTTTCTGCTGAGAAACACTGCAGAAAAGATAGCAATTATTCCAATTGGCCTGTCAAGAAAGACCCAGACTGGGCTTACCCACCCATTTTCCATAGGTCCCAGAAGAATAATCATGTCACAGAGTAACTACACACCTTCAGCCACTGTTTTCTGTGCCATATTAGCAAGTAACACTGGAGATTCAATGTCCAAGGAATCAGCCTGGTTGGCTGCCTGGTCCTGCAGGAAGCTCATCAGCACTCAGGGTCATGAGCCACACGTGTCAACCAGAACAGCAGTCCTCCTCCGGTTTTGTGAACATACTCAATGGAATGTCCAAAGGTTGTTGCTAAAGGCCATATTTTACAGAAACTCCGAAAGACTTAAAATACCTGTAAAGGCTCTGCCCAGAACAGGACTCAGATGAAAGCCTGACAAGATTTTCCAGAAAGACCCAGCTTTCAGACAATAGGGCAAGAGATGCCTAAGGACTAAGCTCCTTCAGGCAGCAGTCAACCCCAGCTACAGGTGAGAAGAGTGGGACTTTGCTGAAATCCCGTGGGTCTACTGCCAACATTGTCCCTGACTGTATCATCTGGGGATCAGATCTGACCTTGGAGTAATGAAAACTAGCTGGTGCATTTGGATTTTGTTTTTCAGGGCTTTTTTTATTTCTTAGAAGGAAGGAACAAGGTTTGGCCAAATCATCTCCTTGTTAACATGCTTTCATTTGTTGAACTCATTCCCATTACACCTAGCAGGTGAAAAATGAACGCACTTGCCCAGCAGTGTGATGTGAAATCTCGATAGCATACCGAAACAGCTAGACATTTCAATTCTTTGCTGATAAATCTGTTCCTTTGAAAATGTGGAACATACTTCAAAAATATCAATGTGATGCCTCAGTGAACATCCCTTTATTGAAAACCAGAGTAACGACACAATTCTGGTCACAAACAAATGGCCTGACAAAGTCCAGATACAGACAGTCAAGGTCCTGCTCTGCCTTCACATTCACAAGACTGATTACAGTGGAGGTGGCCCCCCATGCACCTCAGGGAATAATTGGCCTTTAATTTATAAAACCTTTAGGTCCACTTTGTTCTGATGATGAAAGCTTTCCTCTTTTTCTGCTACAAACACTATTTGCTACCTATACAGCTCTTGTGAACATCACAGCATTTTGCTCAAAAAGGAGGATAGCTCTATCTGCATTATTAGAAGTGGAGGAAAACAAGCAAAATATTGAAAAGTAAACTGACACACTTAAAGATATTGGCAGTTGCAAAGCATACTAACTCTTAGACATCCAGTCCACCATGCTCTAGCTATTCAAGCTACTCCGAGAATTACTAGATGCATTAGAGACTGTACACTGATAATACAGAAAGAAAGAAAAAAAGCCCTGGGAAAGAAAATGTAAGTTAGAGAAATCATTAGAACAGAAGGACTGAAAGACACAACTGGTAACATGTGAAAAGGGGAGTCTGAGCAGCAACATAAAAATGAAGAGAAGGTATTGGAAAGTAAGAGAAGAAACACCAACAGATCGCACCATCAAGAAACAAAGCAGGAATTTTATTTGTTTTGCAAAACCAAGCACACGTAAACCAAGAAAAGACACAGATCAGAATTCAGATAAGGTGTGACTGTCAGCTTGAATTTTCAGGAACTAAAGACAGAAAAATGATTCAAGTTGTGTAACTGTTATATTGTTATACCTTCATTTGGCATCCTGGGGTCAAAATTTGCACTGAAAGGCCTTGCCTTTACAGTTTTCTGTTTTCATTTTGCTTGGGGTTCTTTCTTCAGGGTTTTGCATGTGCAAATGGCATAACCAGCTACTAAATCTGAGCCGCAACTTCATTTCCTGGTTTCCCTGGAGTCCAAAAACCAGGACCGGAGTGTTTTCTTCTGAGAGGTTGTTCCATAACCCCAGGTTAGAAGGCTGGCCAATACTTTTAACACCTCCTAAGACCCCCTGTTGTTTGACCAAAGGCCTTGGAAGGCATTTCTGACAGCTGGTGTTGAGCTTCGCATCCTGCAGAGCTTGCAAGACGTCTACTGGCATCCCCCCCGCGCCACCCCAGCGGTGCCAAGGGGCTGCGGCAGCCCACCGCCCTGGCCAGGCTCCCAGGGAGCAGCGGCCGTGCCCCTCTCTGCTGATTCAGGGGTGACTGCACTCCACAGCCCCCCTTGAGCTGAAGTCCTACTACCGTGACTAGATGGGAGTCATTTTTCTCCCGATCTTTACAGGTCCTGTTCAAATCAGTGAGTCTTGCGCAAGTGGGGCTCCTTCCCCTACGCCTAAGCACTCTGAAAAACAGAAAACAGATGACTGGGTAAAACATTTCATGGGATATTAATAATGTCATTTCCAGGCTTTTAAGGTTACAAAGGCTTCAGTGATACAGAGTGTTTATTATGTAACTGTTCCCCATTAGTTTACATATACAAACTGGTAGGAAAAAAATTTATATTACATTGGGATGATTAATTATAGTTACATATAGCATGTTGTATCTCAAGAAAAAGAATACTGGCAATCCTGTTTGGATGGATCTCTTCCAAGTTTCAGAATATAGAATAACTATGAGCATCATATATGTGATGTATAAAACACCATGGTGGAGAAATGACAGGAACTCTACAGTTACAGTTTAATTCATTCACGTTATAAGGAGTCTACCTCTGCAGAGGTCACTGTGGAAAGAGTGACAAACTTCAAATGGCAGCAAACTAGACAAAAAATTAAAAGCTTTATCCATGATACTTATGAAAATATCACTGTTCATAGAATAAGAGGATGGTGGATCCAGAAACGTGTATGAGGTAAATAGCAATTTAAAAAGCATGATGGAAAAGAATATCTTTTGTATTTCTTCCTAGCTTTCATTACCTTTTCACATCACAAAGACCTGTTAGGCTGCTTTAATGACCATCTATGTAAAAATTTAGCTTCAAATGATGCCTGAATTTTAGACGTGCACTGTGAGAGGGAACAATTATGACATGGTAATATTCATCAATATTTTAATTTAATTTTAACTGTTTCTGGACACGTGCAATGATGCAAGCAAGCTTACATCACATTTGCAAACTTGAACAAAATTGACTTGAACTGGATTATGGTTGCCATTGATTTCTAATTCTGCAAACAGGGCACAACAACAGGCACTAACAGGAATTATAGATTTTGATTTTAAGGACCTCAAAAAAAAAAAAAAAGAGACAGTTGTAGTACTTGTGCTTACAGGTGTAAGTGGTAGTGGTATTCTGTTCTCTTGCTGCTACCTGTTAAAAAGTAACACAGGTTTGTCTTTCAGCATGAAAACACTTCGGAAGTATCCTTAAGAAAATTAGATGTAAATTACTAAACAGGAAAAAAAAAAGATAAACTGAAAGAAAAGGAATACCTGTTTGTTGTGGTTTAATGAAAACCAGGACACTGCTAAAGCTGTGCTGCTTGATCGTTTCATGGCAGAGTTCTCCAGTTATTAGCTGTTCTATCACAAAATATGTTCCTGTTGCAACCACAAAATCTAACACATTAATAAAAGCAACTAATCAATACAGCCGTACCAGCAGTTGGCTATCTGTAAAGTTCAACACTTAATCATAATTAAGTCAGGAAAAGCTGACAAATACAAGTCTAAGAAATCACACAAAGACAACGCAGGAAGTAACCAAACACCCTTAAATCATCAACTTGATCGCATCTGGCACTACCTTCAGTTACTTCTGTTTAAGTTCAATTGGAATAACAATTAATCCACAATGCATACCTTTTCCAGTTACCAGATTAAGATCTGAGTTAAATCAACGAATGCAGCAAGAGTTTAATTATATTAAACCACATGAAATACACAATGAGGAAGAGTGTGTATGCAGATAACCAGTTGGGTGTTACACATTAAATAAATTAATAAAATAAAAATAGTGGTGCGTACTCTTTCCCGTGAAATATTATGCTGCTATCAGAGCCGCCACTGGTGATCGGTAGATGGGTATAAGGAAATCGGAGAATTTACAGCCTTGGATAAAATTTCTTTTCCTAGGGCACCAGGTGCTTTAAATGCCACCAGAAGGATGCTCTAGGCAGTGCCATGCTGTCCAACATGGCTTGGCATAGATTAGCTCAAAGCCTTTGTGTCTTTGCAGACTTTGATTAAGGGCCAGTGTTAGAACTCCTATGGGTTTTTACTTGATCCAGTGTAGCATAGGGATTTTTTTTTTTTCCATCACAGCTGCCAAAAATATGCCAGTTAAGATAATTACGTTTCAATTTAAATTGGTAATTTAATGGAGAAATTTAAACTAGGATGTAGGGCAGGATATGCACTTCCAAATCCTGTCCCACAACAATACTTTTTGTCTATTGCAGATGATTTAGGAGCCCAGTTCCATGTTTTTGCCTCTCAGTGATACCAGAGAGTTTCAGGACTCTCCATAGTTTTGCAGGACTGTCTCTTCAATCTATTTCAAGCCTTCAAACCTCACTTCGATTTAGTTTCATCTGTCTACTGTTAGCTGTTTCATTAACTACATGTCTTTATGAGTCACAATACATGTAAGAAACAAACTCTTCCTAAAGATATTTGCTGCCTTTTGGGAGGACAAGTAGAAGAACCCGAGATATTCTGTCTGCCACTTCTCTGTTGTTTTCATTATTTGTTTCGGGGCTGACACAGAAGCCTGGCAGTCGCAACATACTGTAAGGGGAATCATTTTCCTTTGTTTAGAGCGCAGTGTGTACCGTCATTTACATAATAAAATCCTCACACAAATAACAGATGGTGAAGAGGCACTCATGTTGCCACATGTTGGAAGCATGATACAGTTCCGTGATGAACTCATTTCTCTTACTTTTGCCTACAAATATCTACCAGCTGTTAAACCTTCAAGGTTAGTGAGCTGGTGAAAGGTTTAAAGACAGGCAAAAATCCATCTACAGGATCCAGGAGGAGCAAATGTTATATCCTGATAGAAATGCGCAATCCATTGAAAGTGGTTTCTACTACCATGAAAAGTAAATAATAATCTCTATTTCTGACACTCATTCGGCTGAAATGGTTCACTATAGAAGACAGAAAATACCATTATTCCACTGAGTCTGAGCTGTTTTTTCTCTTTTTGGAATCCTTTTCCAAGCAGAAGCCAGGGACAGAGTGAGCTAGGCTAATGCTGTATATTAGCAATATCGGTTCTTGGATGCATTACCATTAATTCTATGTGCAAATTAAGTGCTGGAAAACAAACGTCTGTCACATGGAATAACAGCCGTACAGACTGTGTACAGTGCAATGAAATAAGATCACACTACACTGCCTGATTGGAGTTAACGGATCTGCTTCTAATCCCATTTACACTGATTTTACGATCATGTAAGCCATGCTATCATCTCCAGTGGAGCTGCTTTTTAAAAAGAATCAGTCCTCAGGATGACACAGAGTGTATTTAAACGAGTGGTCATTTAGTTAAGTCTAAATGTTGTTCTTTAGATGCACGTTTGTGTATTGCTTTCAGAGCTAGACTGCTGCAGTTTCAATGCAGGGGCTGGGATGGGGGAGACAGGTAAGACCGTGAGTCTGTTTTATTACTTCTGTTTTACCTGAAACATGGCATTTCGTACAGCTGTGTGGACAGAGTAAACACTTAAAATTAGCTAGGTCCCTTAGCATCTACAGAAAAAGAAAAGTAATTTGATGTGATGTTGGTTACATCACAACTTTGCTCTCATCATTCAGTCTGTGTGCATTAGCATATTGTGAATCCTGAGTAGACCTACATGCAGCTCATTTACCTTCCTGCATGCTAGAAATTTGGCCCACGGACTCCAGAAATCTGTTTTCCAGTTCAACAATATATGCTTGTTCATATTTACCAACACTACTGATTGAGAGGGCAGCTTCCATTTTATGAACACCAACATAGTGTTCTAAATAGCAAATATTCCTCCCTCTGGCTCTGCTGATAGGCAGGCAGGGCAAGGGAGGTGGTTTACTGTTGTGGGCCTGCTCGTGAGCTCCGCCGTGCCGAGGAAGCCCTGGGCTCATGCTGCGGTGCCAGCAGCGGCAGTCTCCTGTGCCCAGGCTGACTGGGAGCCCCTGGAGGCACCTTGCGAAGGCCAGCTCCGCACGGGAAGGGTGGCCCAGGGCGTGGGCAGGGGACTAACCTTTGTCGCAGGTACGGTGTTATTCACCAAGCATTTCGACACATCAGGGTGACCCTTCCTCACGTCCCCATTTTCTTTCAAAACCCACACGCCTCGTAGTCCTAAATCACCAGCCCTGAAGCTGCTGAGGTTGTACAAAGCAGAGGTGACAAACACCACCTTTCTAAGCAAAAAACTGCCGCTGCAACCTCCTGCTCCCATCCCACCCTCTGTATTTGTCCCTGCTCCTCAGAAATGAATAAACTGTAAATTTCTGTTTCATGTCTGCCCCATTAAGAGTTACAGACACAGAAAGTCTATCTAATAGGGCTGTTAATTGGGTGGCACTTTCTTCAGGGAGATACACGTGTACACAAGATCTCCACTCTCTAAAAAAATTAAAAAAAATCCCAGACCAAATTGAGCCCAAAACTAAGGTCTGCATGAAAAAGAAGAGTACAGTATGATGATTTTGAGCTCTTATCCAGACTGTAAACCTGACATGAATTTTTTTTTTTTTTAACGTTTGGTTAATTCTGATTAACTTGTTTGGGGCTTTTTTGGTGGTTGGGTTTTGGGGGTTTTGTTTTGGGTTTGTGTTTTTGCCACATGAGCCTGTCCATAAGGAAAGAATATTTTGAATTGCCAGATTTTTAACTAGCACAGTTTAAAGAAGAATTGCAGGACTGATTATCCCATAGAATGGAGGCTTGATGATCTACAGTCTTTAGAATCCAGGAAGTACATGGTTATTTTTAATGTCAATAGCTGACATGTTGGCTGAAGCTATCACTCAACTGTGGTCTGAAATTCATCTCCTCAACTATTTGGCCTAGTACCTAAAGATCACTTCGGAGAATGTGCCTGTATTCATCCCTTACCACTAGATCACGAAATCTGTAGTCATCTCCCAAAGTAGGACATTCCTGCTTCAGAGTTTTCCTCAACGTACTGCTGGATGCAAAGGAACTTCCCCCATTTTCCACAAACTCCCACATTAAAAGCAACTTGTTACTTTTCAGATATCATGGAACAACACATCAGGCTGCTGTGTTTCAAAACCATCATACCCCATAGGTATATCATGCACTAATGCACTAGCATTGACCAGTTAATTTGAAATCACCTGTATCTCATGTCATAACATAAAAGCAAATAGAGCATATCCAGAGCCACACGCTTACAAGGTTACATAAAAATACAAGCAACAAAAGGAAAACAAGATTTCCTTCATGTATTTTACATCAAGGACAAATCTAAAAGGCATCTCTCTCTAGAGATGCTTTACCTGACACTGATGATGTCACCAGGAACTTACTATTCCTTATCTACTTTTCACATCTGCAATTTATATTCACAGAAGGAAATATTACATTCCACTCAGGGAATCCCACTAAATTTTCTTCAGTTAGGAAGGCAGTGTCCCTTTTTTACCTTTCTCCAACTTCTCTCCTTCACCATTCCCCAGATCAAACAAATCCAGAAACCCGAAGATTGAGAAGTGCTGAAAAAATGTCATCCAGGTGATTTCCTTAGGGAACTTGAAATAGGAATTTGATTACTTTCCTCATGAGAATCTACGTCCAACTGACAATAAAAATACATAATTTTCATTTCTGCTTGTTCTGCATTAACTACAGCTCCACAGATACAGCTATCCATCATACATTTTAATTGTGACAAATACAGTTCTTAAGCACAATATGCTTGTAAGATCACTAATGTTCTTCAAACAAACAATGCTGGGACTAGAGTGTAGATGTAAGACACTGCATAATAAGGATGTACTTCTCAAGCTACAGCTAACATACATGTTAAAGTTAAACCTCTACCACAGCTCTAGCCAAATAAAAATAATATGCTTGAATAATTCAAACTAAAAGTGACCAAGATTTCTGGTTGACTAATTTGGATTTCTCCAGTTACAGATTACATAAATATCAGTAGTTTGTTCATAAATAAATCTCAAGAAAATTAGTATTATGCATAGAACTTTAAACTGAAGCATCAGAATCGCAATCTCAATAGCTGAGAACTGTATCTAAGTATCTTTTCTTAACATTGTCTTAATATTGACAGACAACATTGACTGAGAAATCAAATGTCCATGTACATTCCGTAAATAACATCTCTGCCTCTTTTGCACCAGAGCTAAGATACACAAAAGAATGATGAGTACAAACAGAAAACAAGCATGCCATGCTATCCTGACGTTCACTCAGGATTTAAACAGAACTTTGAAGTTTTTAAGAAAATAATTGGCAGTGAAAAGGTATTTAAAGCAACGGTAACGGGTCAGCTCTAGACAAAAAGGGTCTTGTTTGGATAAACACACTGACCTGCAAAGGAGCTGGTTCAAGCAATTGAAAAATTTGCTCTCATTCTCACTTTTATTGTGCAGAAACACAGTTAATAACACCTTTTTCATGATATTTTGTATTTCTAGTTCTAGACATCTAGAAAGAATGAAAATTTTAAAAAGAAGGAGAACTTTTAAGAGAAAGATTACCTTATTTTATAGAAATTAGAATGCTTGATAGGCCAGCTTACAGTTGGCATTAAAGGCTTTCTCCACTAGCAGAAGGCAGTGCTTTGTCTTGCACCGCATGACCATGGCTGCATCTGTCATGTTAACTCTTTGCTGCTGAAAAACCTATTATATTGTAATGTGTGTTTCTATCGGACCCTTTATTATCCTTTTTATTCTTCTTTTGAACTGTTATTTCTCTTATTGTTGTTTTTTTCCCTTTTTCCTCATTCTTTTTCAGCTCCACAAGCCTGATTTACTACTGAAAGTTTGATTTTTCTTTTTTATAGATGCCCTAAATTCTTATTACCTCCTTTTAAGAGCCCTAACTAATACTGTCTCAGACAAATAAAAGCTTCTCATTAGTCTCAGTTTTAATGGTTTTCCTATCATTGCCTTGAATTCAAATTCAGATTTGTTTTTCTTCTAGGGGTAGATACTCGCAGTCAAGGACCCTTCAGCTTCAGCAGGTCTCTGACAACACAGAACAACCAAACTCTAATATTTTGTTATAATCCATTCCTACTTTCTAAAGTTTTTATTGAAACACCCAACCACATACATCTCTTCTTACAAGGAATTATTTCTCCTAAATCTTATTCTTAATACTTCTAGTTCTAGGTAAGCCTATCCCTTGCCTACAAACCTGTATTGCTATGTTATGCAACACAGAATAAACCACTTAAATCTTAGCTTATTGGAAACACAGCTGCACTGATGTGTCTACTGGAATTTCCTTTCTTTTGACACCAACACATCTTTTGTGTTTGTACACCGGATTTAAAAGGCTTCAGTGCCAGTAAAGCATAAATCACGTACAAGAGTTCCATCCTGGTTGCCTTTTCATTTCACTTTTTGTCCTCCCATTCTTGTTCTCCAGACAGATTAAAAATATGTGCAAACAATCCTCTTGCATCCTTCCCAAAGCTCTTATTCTGGAATAGCTGCAGCACCTCCCTAAGAGCAGGGAATAGCCTTAGTTCAGAATAAATCATGGCAATTTCCATGTTTATGCCTAATACTTCTTGTAAGCTAATTATGGAACCCACAAATGCAAGTGATGGCAGAGTACAACAACCCAATGGAAATTTTTCTTTTTTTTGGGGGGAGGAGGCATGTCTGATGGTATTTGGAAAAATTAAAGGAAAAAAATCTCACTACTCTGACTTATAAACAGCTCATTTATCTGCAGGAAGTTTTGGCTCATTGATTTCTACTGCCACTCTTTTTGTACTAGTTAATAAGCAGCTCCTCAGTTTTTCCCTCCAGTTATAGAAGACTCCAGAGAGATATTTGCTAAAGCCACAGGGGAAACAGGACAATGGGAGGGAAGTGCAAGCACTCTAAAAAGAACCATGGAAAGATGTTCCAAATATAGTTCCTTTTTGTTTTGCTTGACTATTACCAATTAACACTTATGTCTGAGTAACAGCAATATCCTAACAAAGTTAAGTGGTCTTCATGCTAACAGAACAGAGTGCCTATCATGGTATCTAAAGACCTCATAAAATTAGAAGATAGGCTGTTTTCTCTTCTTCAGTCCTAACACGTTTTGGATAGATCACACATTCAACTCGGACATCCAGAAATCAGGATCATAACCTGAAGATCATCATGTCTACTTCATTGCCTATTCTTCCTTTGAAGTATTTTTTATATCTTTTTTGTCTCCAATTGCTGAGTAATTATTTGAATAGCATCTTCTCCTCTATCAAGTCACTTGCAATTCCCTTTTCAAACCACGAATTTACAATCACTAAGTGAAACTCTAAGTCCACGCAGCCGTTTTTCTTTACCATAGTTTTGATTGTACACAAGATGAAGAGGTTCTTGTCCTTTCCCCCATCCCCCTGAAGCAGGGATTTTTCTTCTTTCGTAAAACAAGAATATATAACAGTATATAATAACAGGAAGTAATGTATTCACAGAGAGCCTAAAAACAACAAAAAAATTACATTCCAGGATACATATTTACAATTCAACATTGGCATTGTCATCTTAACTAATTCTCTTCATTTACATGTTTCACGTATCTCAAGTCTCCAATGAAACAGCAGAATATGACTATGATTATTTTCCTGGCTATATAAGATTACACTAACATAATCTCCTGAATGAGTAACTTCACTGAATATGGAGTTATTATTCTTGTCCTTTTAAATCTTGAGAAATACTAAAAGCCACTAATTCCTACCAACCTGCTAAAAATTCAGGATGACTAGACTGTCAGTGAACCAGGTCATTCAGCTTTCATTACTCATAGCAATAAAACCTGATCATTGCCTTCCTCCAGTTCTAACAGGCAGTTTCCATTTTCATGGTAAAGAACAAAGGAACTATATTTTTTTTGTAGCAAGAGTTTCACAATATTGAATCAGTTCATATGTGATGATACATTGTTATTGAATATTAGCATATCATTACTGGTAGAGTTCAAATACTTTCCAAGCAATTTTGAAAACACAGGTGTCTGCACTCACAAACTGCATACGTTCCCAGCTGCATATCCTCCCTCCTTTAGATCAGCAAGATGTGCCACCCAGTGCACAAATCAAAAGTAGCACTAAAAGAACAGATGAGTAGTATCACAGGTACACATGTGACTTGTCAAAGTAACAGAATCCAACTTTTTGAGATATTTACCCACCAAATTCACCAGCGGAGGGGAAAAACCAGCAACTAAAGATTCTCAATTTGAGGTCTGCATCCTTATGCACCTAAATCTTTAATATCTGGTTCAGACATTTCCTTATCCTGCAGGCACATAAAGTCACTGCATAGTTAAGCCTCCACCAACAGGGCTGATAAATTCAGATTCCCTTTGTAATGTGCACACAGAGGTACCTAACTCCTCCTTGCTTAATGCGCATACTTCAACAACTTTCACCCATGCTCTTAATCTTTCCTGTTCAGCTCTAACACACAGAAATACCTGAAGAAAAAGCAAAAAGGAGGTCTATGCCTGACTGCTGCTGAAGGCATTCCCCCAGGAGACCAGGATCTAGTCCTATTTTAGTGAATGCATGCAAAGGAGCAGCTTCAAAATGGGAGATCAAATAGTTACTGCTGCCAGACACCTTCTCACTCTCACAGGCACAGGAGATAAAAATGGATCCAGGGAAGAAGGTGCTTAAGTCTGGATCATTCCCCTCTCTAGCTGTGGGCTAGGCTATACATTGAATCCAAGTTATAAGTCAGCAAAGGACTACTTGTACCTTCTCTCCCTCCACAGACAATTACAAAAGACTGGCTGAAGTAAGTAAATTAAAACAATGGTTGCTGAATGCATACATCTCACAGGAAGCCTTAACACTTAGCAGACTCCTGGCATTGTCATTCCAAACCTAAACTGTTGACTAGAGGAGCTTTATGGCTCTATTCCTCTGTGATTTTTGGCAAGCTGTCTAGAAATTTTATTGTAGAGTAGAGAATTAAACCTTGACATGCAACACTCTGGCTTTGCCAGTTAACTGTGCCTGTCTGCATATTAAACAGTTACATGCTACTGAAATGCAACTCACTCTTGCCTCCCGTTCCCAGCAAAGATAGCAAACACCAACTCAGTATGGTAAAAACGATAAGGCTGGTGCCTAAGCTTGGCTTATAGCTCACACACAGGTCTATGACAGTACTAAATCAGAGTAAACCTATTTAAACTGTATTTACTTCAGTGATAGTAACCTCAACATGTCCTGAACCTCAACTGACTTGTGCTGAGTGAGGTACGAGGATGCTCACAGTCCAGGTTCCCCAGGACTGCCTGTGGTTCTGCAGCAATTTAACTACGTGGAGGGCCAATGATTTCCAGTTTAAAAAATCTCTCCACTTTGTCCTTTGAAAGAAGAAAAATGCACGTGCACTACTAAAACCTACAAAAGTTTTAATTAGATCTTCATGCACTCCTTATTTGGCTGCCTGCTTTTCAGATATTTACAGATGTTGCACTAAAGCCTCACCTGACCTGTGAAAGTAAACTTGACATTGGAGGGGGAGACTCACCCTTCATCCATATCCCACTCCCCCAGTCCTGAGAAAGGACTAAAGAGTTTGCGTAAGTGGTTTCAAAGGGAAAGTCCAAAGGTGTGCAAGTGGTGATCTGAGCTTCCAGCACTGCGCTTCCAGTAACTGAACTTCTGTAGGAGTTTGGCTGCTTGGGCAGCCTGCAACCACCCTGAGGCACGTTCAGACCCTGTCAACTCTACCCCCGTGCATCCATTCTCCACCTCACTTATCTTCTGAGACCATAGGTTGGGACAGTACCAAGCGCACATTTAGCCATGCTAACTCTTTGCCTCCCATGATCCCCTTCCACCAGTTGAATTCAAAGGTTTTAAACATCCATCACTCATGCACATTGGACTAATCTTACTGTCACTGTGCTAAAAGAATTAAAACAGGTATTGGGCTGTTTCTATATACCTAAGAAATACTAATCAGATACTACCAGCTCAGTCCAATTATAACCCTAATTGTTTTGCACAGCTACATGATGGTAGAAAGCAAAACACCTGTACATTCTCTCTCCAGAAACCCTCTAATTGTTCAAGAAAATGGAGGTAAGAAAATGCACTTAAACCAAACCTGACAGAGCTTTGCCCTGCTGCACCATGGAGAGATATGACCTATCAAATAAGGCACCAGTCTAGGCCATAGGAGACTTCGGTTCAATTTCCAGCTCTGTTATGGCTCTAATACACAACCTGGAGTAAATTGTGCCTGTGCATTGGCTTTCTCCACCTTGAAAGGGATTTTGATTGTTCTCTGCTTTATCCTGTAAAGCACTAAGTTCTATAGACACAAGAGGTAGGTATTATTACGTTTCACAACTTTATCTCGACTATCTGAAAATGTATTCTTCCATGACAGTGGCGCTGCTATTTCATTGTTTATCGTGTACTTTTCCATCATCCAACAGCAGATGTACTTTCTGGATAGTCTTCAGGATTGTTTTACAAAGCACTTGAGACTATTTTGTTTTAATTTTATTTCTTTTGTTGCTTATTTTCTTTAAGCATTTTATCCTCAGGGATTTGGCTAAGCTATGACCATTAAAAAATTATACAGCAATATGTAGTTTCTGTTTTCCATTTAATTTAACTTTTGGAGAAATAAATCTCAAAGGATTGAATATACCTTCTTCACTTCTCTGATTCTCTCCCCATGAATGCTGCTTTCTGTCTGGGCATCGTCCCTTCCTTTTGTAGAGCAATTATTAAAGCCAAATGTTGCTTGAAATATGGATTTTATTTGCCTTGCTCCTAGAATTAAGAGCGTAGTGATTTCCTTACCTTCCTGTTTGTCCAAATTCTGTCATCAGATTTACATAAACAAATCAGGCAGTCTTTCTGGAGACCAAAGAGATGATGACAGGAAGAAAGCAGACCAGAATGAAAGTTGCAGAAAATATGACTTATTCCAAAAAACCAGTGCATTTCTCTAGTCTCCATTCCAGAGAGGCCCAGACTGCTAAAATAAACTTAATCTATCAAAAGCATGTTTAATTCAGGTTCATGAACTTGTTTTCTGCTCCCACCCCCCATCCTTTACTGTTATTAAAGCCACAGCATTTCAGAAATTACATATTTTTACATTTTAAATTAGACTCTGACTTTAGAAGCCTATGGAAAAGTTGAAGCCAATCACAACTTGCAAAGAAAAAGTCAACGATCAGCTGCAGCAAAAGGAAACAAAAGGGTTTCAAAAATTGCTTCAAAATAGTGTCATAAAGTCACTAAAGTCACTACAGCAGAGACTTTCAAAACTGCGCAGGAGTTACAACTCTGCAGCTTCAATTACATTTTATAGGGGCTGTATATCTGTGTTGCCTAAGTTGCTCTGAAAAACCTCAGTCTGCATGCCTAATGCCAATAACATAATGCATTGAATTTATTGCTTAATTTAGACTCTACCCACTAAAGAATTCTCGAATTCTAAAAATCTGGAGTAGCTTCAAATACCAATCTTTACAAAGAAATAAAATGCTTTTTCAGAAACAATTCCTTCTTTTCCTTGAGTATTAAGCACAGAACCAGAAAGAGGGTTAAGATCTGATGTACTCCGAGATATTGGGTCTACAAGCAGTTTTTATTCAATTGGAAGCAGGCTAAGAGTCAGCCTGGGAATATTTAGGAGAAGCAACACTGGCAAGGAGACAAAGAAACCTAACCTGTTCCTATTCATCACAATTATTTCTGACACACAGACAACCTAAAAAACTTTGAGAAGCTCTAAAGTTATAATTATCTACAATTCTCCCTTCATAAAACTGGCATTTTGTAGAATGTCAATCCATTAAGAAAAAAAAAATTACATCCCCCAAACCCCAAGTTTTACACATACAAATGGAGGTCAGTTGCTTCCCTCTCTGAAGCTCAGTCCTGGTACTGAAATAACAATTATTTCAGCTAAATTGCATTTCTAGGGGTAACTTTCAGGTTACAGATATTCTCTCCTTTACTTTTCTATTCCGCCTGAGGGTTTAAGTGGCCACAAAATCTAGCCAAAACAACAACAAAAAAAGGTCAATCTTTCCAGCTGGGCCAAACCAAGGTTTTTTTCTCCCCACAGTCAGCCCCTTAGCAACTGATTGAGAACTTTCATGAATATTTCACAAACTGGCTAGTTCTTTCTCCCATCCCTGCACAAACAAGATTCCCATGATCCATCATCAGGGGATCATCACTTTGCAGGACTGATAAAAAATACCCACAACCCCCAATATAAATAGCAAAACACACCACACCTAATACAAATAGCAAGCCACACCACCTAATAAAAACACCTAGTTAGAAATTGGCTGAACATTGCTCACAGAGGTGAGGATATAATATTTTCTGTAGGAGATCATGCACATAATTAATTTTCAGGTCTTATGCACTGGTATAAGCCCTCCTCACTCTCTTACAAATGGACAGAATTAGGACAAAACTTACAAAAGCTACAAAATTAGTTAACTGTTAAGATTTAAGTAACTACTTAAATAACTGGTACTACCAAAAATGCAGGAGAAAGGATTTTCACTGTAATCTCAAAAATGTAATTAGATTACACCAGCATATGGCAGACTAAAACCCCCACAGAATGTAATAGGGAAGAGTACACATGCATGTTTATTTTCTGATTGGTTGAATTCACAATTAATACATACAAAGAGCTCTTAGATCTTCATATCAAGAACAAATTTCCATAAATGAAAGCAGCAAACATGGATACAAGACTTCTCTCATTCAAAACATTCAGAAGGGAGTTCATGGGGGGAAAAAAAAAAAAATAAAAAAAAATCAGTGAGTGTCAGTTCAGCAGTGGCTTCCTGCCACTATTTGTAACAAACCCTCTAATACATTCACACTTTTCTTCACCTTCAGGACTACACATGCTTTTTCCCTGAAGCCACATCTGCACAGAAGAGAATTCAAAGCTTTGCTTATTGCATGCCCTGATCCATATTTCCATCTGCTGGTTCCTAAAATCCAAAGTGATTCCTGGCAAAGAACTGGCTAGAACATGAGCTAATGAGCCTGTTGAGTTTATCGCCTGGGATCCACCACTGAAACTAGCTGTCAGAAACAAAGAAGAAATAGCAACCTGTGAGAAGGCAGTGAAACAGAGACAAAAGCCTAGGGCTGGGTGAGTGAAGTGAGGAAGCAGTATTAGCAGAAGAACCGTATACTAGGAGAAGGATTTGGCATCTTGAAATAAAAAGCTCTTAAAAAAATAAAGACTCTATTAATTCCATCCAATTAATTCTTACAGGCTCTGCCTCACCTCATTTTTTTTCTATGTAAGAATTTAGAATTTTCTAAATTTATAGCAAAAATAATATTTACTGACATTTTTAGGTGTTCACTGCACCGTTCTCAATTCTGTGTGATGTAGTCCTGCTTCCGTTGTACATACAGACAGTAGCACTGGAATTAAACATGACTTGTCAAACACTATTTAAAACATTCATACAAAAATTCCCTTCTTTCTTCCCTATTCACCTTCCTTTTCCTTGTCAGCCATCTTCTGCTTCTTTTCCCATTTTGGAAGTCTTCACCTCCTATTTCCCTTCCCTAGCTTATGTGAGCCTTTTCTCTTCCCTCCCTCTCCAAAGTCCTTTATTCACTCTTACTCTCCTCTTCTGCCTTTGAGATTTACTTTTGGCTAAAGTGTTCTCAACACTATTTGAATAAATACAAGCTGAATAGATACCACAGGCACTAACCACTTCTATTGTGCTGCAGTAAACAATACTTTGCTTTTTCATTGCTGCTGCCTGGAACAATGTATTGTGATCAGATTATACCCACTTCATATGTATATTGTTTCAGTTAATAGAAAGCAATTTCATATTGATTGCAGAAGCTTCGAAGATATTTTTGAAGAAAAAATATAAAAACAATCTAACAGGGTGAAGAATAAAAAATAAAACTTGCTAGCCTCATAACAGTACAGACTGCATGTATACATGAAAGAGAAGATGATAATTTTAAGAGCTCAGACATACAAAGAATGGGGGGAAAGGACTATTATTCCACATATGCTAAAGCTTAAATTTCATAATGAATTCAGCTCCCATTTCATCAGTTAAATTAAGGAACATTCCTAGTATCCTCATACAAGCCACCTTTTCCTCAAAGCCTCTCTTCTCTCAGTCTTCCCCTTCCTCCTCAACTGGCCTCTGGACCCCAGAACAAGGAGGAGGAGGAATAGAAAGCACAGGAAAGGGACAAGGGCAGCAGGGTTGCTGTTGGTCTATCCAGAGCGGCAGGAGCTTCACAGAAACAGCTTTTTCTGGGCACAGATAAAGTTAGGCTAATTCAGATCTTAAATGATGAAAGCAATATTTAAAATAATTAACAAAACATCCTGCTACATGTGTGTTTGGGAGAATGGGGAAGGAAGCACTTTAGCTCCAATCAATGTTATCAATTATGAGAATATTAAATCTATGAATACTGAATCCATCCAGGGGATAACTTCTCCACTGAAATGAAACCTTACTGGAGGGGAAAAAAAAAAAAAAAAAAAAAGAAAAACAGGCCTCTGATAACACACAAACGGAAGAAAGGCTGATGAACAGAAAGAGGTGAGAACAAAAAAAGAAGAAATACAAAGGGATTTAATTTAAGTAATTGATTTGAAAACATAGGGTGTGTTTATCACTGTAAACCTTTGCTTGTACTGTACAGCAGCAGCAGAATGAACTTTTCTTGTTGATGATGTTGGTTTGGCTTTAGCCCAGGTCCTGCGTTATCAAAGCATTTTATCTGTACATTTTCTTTCTTTGTTATTATAGGGGTTGCTGTAAAGAAGTTTATTTTTATGTTAATGTTCTTACTCATTCCCTCTCCCTCAAAATTCCTTTCCTTTAATCTACCCAAGAGAATTTGGCAGAAAATTTTCCTTTCCATATAAAGACATAGGGAAAAGGTCCCTTCCCCTCTTAAACTACACTTAGGGCTTGTTAGATACAGAGGAGGAAGTGGAGAACGATGGCAAAGGAAAATTACAAGGAAGATGATACAGTCTTTACTCATTTAAAGCTACTCCAAGAAGCATAAACCACAAGCAGATTCTAACCTGCATTGAAAATAATTGTTACCTTGCCCATCTTCTACTGCCTTGTCTCTTCCAAACACATGCTTATTCAAGTCATGAATACTTAAGCAAGATAGTGTTATTTACTTCACTTCATCCAGTGTGGTCTTTCTCGTGTGTATTAGGAGTGCTTCCTGATACAGTTTCCTTTGGACTGAGTTTGAGAGGCACGTACCAAAAAAGCCAACTTGACATGTTGTCTCTTGGTGGTGATGCAAACCCAACCTTTGCTGCTCTCTAGAATGCACTCTTTATTAAGGCAATATATTATTCATATTATTATCACTATCTGTGATTTATTCTTGGTAGTGCTGGTAAGGCCTCCCTGCCCACTCCAGGGTAAACACCCAAACTTTGTCTTATTCTAAACTGAAAGGTTGTTCCCAGAGAACCTGATGATCCCCATCTTACCGTTTGAAGAAGGTGGGGGAGAAATACACTATTTTTCTTCAGCTTTTCCCCTTTCATGGTTACATCACCCTTGCAGATTCAAATGAGCAGAACAGCCAGTGACACCCTTGTGAAATGACCCAGAAATTGTTTCACAGAAATGCCACCAAGAGGTGCTCAAGCACCAGCTGCTCATTATCCCCTTATGGTCTGCATGCTGGTGACACTTCTCAGCTTCATCAGTGAGGGGTGAAACACCTAAGGCTACTCATAATGTAACATCTCCCACATTATAAAAAGTATCATTTAAGGAAGTATTAACTACAACTAGTTTAAGTACATAATGTAAATAATATTAACATTGACTTAATTTGAATTGGGATATCACTTGCATTTATTTTCTTTATATGCAGGGTTTTTTTGTTAAAATACATTAGATGGCATGGAGGTGGTTGTGAGATGTTTGAATACACTCACTGTAAACGGTGACTGTGGAGACCAATAGTTTTGTTCAAACTGCATAAAAGTTGCATGATCATAGTGAATTACAGCCATAAAGACTGGCAGCCTAAGAGAAATGAAATTGTAGTGTAGAATTAGGCTCTAGTACAAAATTGTCTCCTGCGTCACTTGTTTGTTTGCCCCAGTAGACACCTACTATGGAAGCAGCACCAATCACAATCCTCGCAGTAGATGTCAGAAAAAAAGGAGAAAAATAGCCTTGGAAATTAAATTATTTTCACATTCCTACAGTCTGTATAGTCACCTGTATAAAGCCAGAAACAAGAGAGCACCTTTGTAAGAGCATCAAAAAGTCTGTATTTACTTGTTTTAAATGGAAAATAGAATCACCACATCTCTATAATTAAACCCTTTATTAAAAGATAGTCTAGTTCTGCAAGCATGAGGGAAGGGTTTAGAAAGTGGTTCATAAAGCCCTGCAGCAAGGCCAGGACTTGCCAGACCGAAACAAGACGTTTCTGTTCTGAGAGGAGGGACGTATTCTAGGCTGGGGCACGGTAACAGCACCACGGAGGTGCATGAAGTGTCTGTGGTCAGCAGTAGCACATCAGTGTGTACTACTTCGTACCTGTCCTGACAGGGTGACTTAGTGGAAACCTGTTCAGCTGATCTGGTGCCTTTCATAAGCATTAGAGATAACAACCAGTTTTGCTTCCAGCAAGTTACATTTGCTTTTTTTTTTGCACTATACACCAAAAATAAACAAAATAAAAAGACTGCCTGTACTTGTGACCTCTCAGTTACACAGCAAAAATTCTAACTATTTCTATTCATTCGGTGATATTTCAAAAGAAATCTCACAGGTCTTTGAACAATGATGTTAAATTTGCCCAGGCACAACTGCAAGCACTTCATTTCATAAGCCTTGGAGTCCTATTTGCCTTTTTTGTAGTTGACTGCGAGGGCAGGACATGATTGCCTCCAAGATTAATGCACACCTATCTTTCATTACTTCCAAATGGTAAACTCCTACCTGACAACAGGAATTCTTTTTATATCAGCCCCCAAATCCCTAATCTTCATGTTGCAATAATAAAGTCAACCCCTCCTCTGTTTCTCCATTCCTCAGGATTAACCAGTTCTTCCAGTATGAAATCTTTGCTTTCCTGCATACTGCCAACACCACTTAACTTTACATCACCAACAGTTCCCACTAACATGCTCCCTATGTGAAAAGTATTAATGAAACAGTCAGAAAAACCTTAGGATCACTCCTGAGGAAACTTCATCTGTAGCCTTCTTCATCTCCAAGACTGAACCTTTTGCCTGTTTGCTACTGATCTTGGATTTCTGCTACTTATCTCCATCTTCTTCAATATAGCTAATTTTCTGTGTGGTATTATTTCAAATTAATTACAGAAGTACACACAGACTAAAATCTAATATTTTCCTTGCCTACAAAATCAGCTACTTAAAATCTTCATTTAATGAAAATACCAGGTTATCTGGTGTGATCTTGCTTTAATAAACACATGAATTGATATATATATAATCTCATTTTTTATTTGCTGCCATATTGCAGTTATTGTTTCAATAAAAAGCCATTATATTGACACAAATTGTGGAGGCAGATTAAGAATTTGATGAGTGAACTTGAACAAAGTAACCTTGGCCTCCCATCTTAAACTAGGAATAACAATACAGAGTTTCTTTAAGAGGTGTGGTGAACAAAACCACCTGTAAGAACTAGATAATGGTAACTGTATTGTTGGTTCTTCTTCAGATTACATATTTTTCTGACCCAAGTATTATTACTGGGTAGCACGGACAAATTATGAATGCAGTAGTACCATTTAAGTAGAGAAACCTCAATGCTTAAAACACTAAACATTCAGCCTTAAAACTATTGTTATTATTGATATTGTCTTATCACCTGGGAAGCACTTCTGCAAAGCATCCTAACAAAACAGTGCTCTGTAGTTACTACTTATGTGTGAGAAAAGGCAACAGGTGGATTCAATGGAAACCAAGGAGATGAGGGGCCATCCTGATTCTTCACTGGAAAGGAAAGTTTACAGAATCAACTGGAATCTGCTCCAGCTCTCTCTGCCAGAGACCGATGCTTTATAACGGAGCCCTCCCAGCTAGTTTCCTCGGGTGTCTCTGCTGGCAACAGCCATGTCTCTGAACAAGCAGAGGCATGCCTTCCCACCCCATCTCCTCCCAAACAGGACGTTTGCCGGTCCCCAGGTCTCATAACCTCCATCTTGAGGCTTGGTTAAATCCAGGCTTACACAGGCTTTCAAAGCACCTTGGTCTTCCACTCACCACTTTCCCCAAACTGTAGCTCAGGATAGCCTGGCACCTTGTGCTTCCAACTTTGGCCTAAACATGCAGCACTAAGCATGCCCTGAGGGATGCCCCAGAGCTGCCTTGGGACTGGGCACACTCAGAAACAGGCCTTCTTTCAGCTGCAGTGACCATTTTTCCACAGAAGATTTACTCACCGCTATCTATTTTCAACATACCCTTTTCTCTCCTTTGTAAGCCCGGATGCAGCCCCTCCTAAATCAAGGCTACTCTCAGCTCCCTGACCTGCCCCGCAGGCTCCCTACCTGTCGCCTTCACCAACACACCAGCCCCAGACAATTCTCCATTTTCACAATTCACCCATCAAGTCTTCAGGGCCTCTACTGGAGGGAGCTGTGCATCTCCCCCAGTTCTACGCCACACACCCACACAACTTCCCACTTCATGATCAGCTTCAGACAAGAGTTGTAGAAAACCAAAAAGCAGAATCTGAAAAGAAAGTATTTCCCACCTCGTTGTCCTGCATGCCCTCTTCAAGTCCACAGCTGATAGGCCGTATCAGAAACTATTGATGCCTGGATGTCCTCAGGAGATGAAAGAAGCTACCCAGCACCAACGTAACACAATAGCAATACGAAAGTAATGCAGAGACCTCCAGTCCATCACGCCATAGGTGGGAGAGGTACTATTTTCAAGTGACTTAAGAGAGGAAGGCCAGAAACAGGAGCTGCTTCTGGGACAAGAGAGAAAAAGTAATTTCATATCCCACTGGGACAAGAGTGAAAAGCTATCCAGAAGAGAAAAGCAAGACAACAGAACATTGCGAGTGGGCTGGTGGTGTGGAAAGGCAGAACATGACAATAAGCTGCATGGTTGTTCTGGGGATAAGGAAGAGTAAGATTCATAACAGAGCAGAGTGAGGGGAAAAAAGCATAAGAAGGGAAGTTAATAGTTGTTTAGTTGGGTTTTTTTTAAGGGCAAAATTCTTCCGGCACTAAAGGAATTGTGTTGCTGGTTTCAAAGCTGCAATAGCAGCCTTGCTTTTCCCTTGCTTTGAAAGCTGCATGCCAGCGATGCGGTGGCTTTCTGTGCCCAGTTCTGTATGGTGTGAGCAAGCGCATACCTAGACAGGGACAAAATAATTGTGTCAGAAGTTTATTAGGTAAGACATGTTTTTGAAGCAACCAATCTTTCTGAAAGCTTGCCTGTTTTCACTTATGACTATTAACTGTTTTCACTTATGACTATTAATTTCTAGGGCCTATGAACTATAAAAGCAAACTTTAGGACAAGTCATATCACTAAGGAAAAGTGGAAAAAAAAGTCCATCTTGTATTATATGGAAATAATTATTGTTGCAACTTTTCTTCGCTATTAGAGGAAAGCCAGCATAACTCTAGCTAACACTTCAAAGCAAACAAATCTCAGGGAGAATACTGCCAAAACACTGTTCAATGTCATATTAGCAAATGCTTGTCAGATCTTCAAAAGTGTAATTAAAGACATGGCTTTTAACTGGTTAAAGCCATTTATGAACTTAGACATTGGTGAATCTTTACATTTTGCTAGACAGAGGCCTCGAGGAGCAAATTTCCAATTCATTTGAACCAGACACTATATGTCAATTTTTACTTTCTATTGGTAAAATTTTCATAATGAGATCAAGGCTAAGGTTTTAACAATAAGAAAATGATAACCATCTCAAACAGCATTATTACACGTCCCAAAATACATTAAAAGATGTTTGAGAAGAGGTGAGAACAGCAAAGTTTTACATAGTAGGACAAGAAAAGCAAACTTTTAGAAGGAATCTTTACACCTTAATAAGAAGGAAGAAAAAAAAAATAGCAAAACACACCCAGAATTTTATTTTTTTTTTTAACTTTAATAATAGCAATGTTTTCTAGGATTTCTGCAATTTGACTATCCCCACAAGGTGATTTAACTCAAAATGTAGTTATTTTTCTTCTTTATCCACAAAGAAATTCCACTGAGCTTGAAATGTCAAAACTGTAATGGTGAAATCTGCAGTTTACATTGCTCTTTGCACTTCCAAAAACATTTAGTAAAAATATGGCTGAAAGCAATCTGCAGAAAGGGTAGGGATAGCTAATGGAAAATAATACGACAGATCAACACAAGGGTTTTAAAAGAAAGCCCATTTGTCTGCCAGCATCACTGTCATTGTTACTTTTTTAATAAATTCTAAAAAATAAAAAGAGTGCAAAACTTCAGTTAGAAGGATTCTGTACTTCAAAATTAGGCCATAAATATTATTTAATATAGGATCACCTTACCTTTTTAATACAAATGTTTTAAGCCTTATTTTATGCTCTACATGAATTATACATCTGCCATTCATATCATTTATAAATGATGTGGCCTTTAAGGAATTTGACAATGGACTGATCTAAGATCAAGGAGAAGTTGTCCAGAATGCTTTTAGGAATAAACATCAAGCTGACATAATAATTTTTTTGGCATTTTGAAGTGAACTATCAATTTTATCAGATAATTATCTACCGGAGGTCAGCATATGTCAGTTTCCAAACATTTTCTATTACAGATATGATACAGAGAAGGTATATATGTACTGGAACCCATTTTCCTGGCATAGATATAGCTAAGTAGTCTTTCAGTCTTCAAGAAGGTAGCATAGGCAAAACAAAAATGTTTTATCTGCTCTTCCGAGCCAGACAAGATGCATAGCACACACAAAACTAAGTCTCCTGTTATGGTACTGTCCTAGTAGGGATAAATTAGTGAAAAAAGCTTAAACTAATCATGGTTAATATTCAGTGCCATCTCAGAAACATTGTAGTTTTCAACATAATTATATAAAGCCCTAAATTTACCAGAAACCACAGAATAACATAGATAAAGCTTGTTCAAATTTATTTCTTGTTCACTATGCCCTTTATTTCTGCTAGGGTGCCTCTTTCTTTTTTTCTGAATTTTATTCCAGGTCTTTATATTATACTTTATTTTAGAATCAAATTTGATCAGTTTTACCATAAAGAGATGGAGATGAAGTCTTAGCATGCTATATGAACCTAAACAAAAAATAACTGCAGTTACCTGATTACTTACTATTTCCTGCCCTTAAACATTCATAGAGGAGAATCATACAATGGTTTGGGTTGGAAGGGACCTTAAACATCATCTAGTTCCAACCCCCCTGCCATGGGCAGGGACACCTTCCACTAGATCACGTTGCTCAAAGCCCCATCCAGCCTGGCCTTGGACACTTCCAGGGATGGGGCATCCACAGCCTCTCTGGGCAGCCTGTTCCAGTGCCTCACCACCCTCA
>JAVKLA010000030.1:23458295-23501550 GCA_034782735.1 Sagittarius serpentarius | reverse complement strand
GGTTCTTGCTGGCTGGGCAGGAGAAGCTGAAAAAGTCCTTGACTGAGTCTAAACACGACTGAGCAACAACTGAAAACATCAGGGTGTTACCAACATTCTTCTCAAACCCAAAACACGGCGCTGTACCAGCTACTAGGAAGACAATTAACACTATCCCAGCTCAAACCAGGGCAGCATCTAGCGCATTTTAGGATTAAGGCACCAAAACAGACCTTTCAAAATTGCTTTCAGTACAAGCATTAACCTGTATGCAAATCTGTTTTGCCCCATAGCTACCCTCCTGACAAGAGACCATCATCAGAATAGTCTCTACAAACTATAATCTGTCTTTGAAAATAGAAACTGAGAAGAAAGCAGTACTAAAGATTTTTCATATTTTCCTAGGTTTCTTCAATCTGTCACTCGTCTTCGCAAAATATTATCCAAAATGTTTCAAGAAAAGCATACAAAATAAAATGTTCATAACTCTTTCAGGTAACTCCAGATTTCTATGAGAGGATAAATTGAAATAATTGTGAACATTTTATATAGACTATGTTATCTGATAACTAAAACTACATTGAAATCAAACTCCTTCATGTTAAGCTTGAATATGAAAATGGTAATGTTAGGATATGCCCTAACAATGCATTGCGACTGAAAGACTGCTTCTATCTGCAGCGGTTATCTGCAATAGTAACTATAGAAGTCTTCATCATTCTTCCTTTGGCCTAATTAGTAGTATTACAGTATTCTCCTGCTTTAATGTCACAGTGAATTACTGCAAGTTCTACAGCAATAGGAAAGATTTTAATGGCAAGCACCGAGCCTAACATAAAACCAGGGGAACAGAGAGGAAGAAAAAGAAACAGACCTGGTGCTGATCTTTCAGCTGTACAAACCCCCCCATAAAAGCCACATCACTCTAGAGATGCATGTTTGAAATCAAAACCTTTCAGCAAGCTGGTGACCCTTGGTATTCTCTCATTTGGCCACTTTCGGTTTTGTACTTGGAAAACTGATAAACCCCTCCTAAGCAGTCAAGTGTCATCAGCCCAATGAAAGGATCCCTGTCTCTGGGACCTTGCTGGAGAGGTGCTAAGTACTTGCAGCTCCTGTACAGCTCCATGGACCTGTTCTGCATATTGTTGTCAGACTTTGCTTGCACATCTTTGCTTATGGCTCAATTCTTGTATGCTTTTACAATCTTAAATCTCAGATACAAAAGTACGAGGGCCAGTGCCCCTCTTATTTCTTTCAATTCTGCATGAATAGTCCCATTACTTGTTACCAAAACTTTGTTGCCTTGGGGGGGGGGAACAAACAACACCTAAACCAAACCAATGAAGGAAAATAAGATCTGGTAAGTCTTTCCACTGACTTCAGTGAACTCTGAATCAGGTTCTTAAATGCATGAAAGAAATAGACCCAACACTCAAAGATTTTTAAGATTTTTTTTAAACTAATCAATAACTAATTAAAAAACAAGTAATGCTATTGTGCAATATAGAATATAATTGCTCTGACACATGCAATGAAGAGCCACAAATGTTAATAGAGGCACAAATATGAAGGCAGATGCTGTATCTGCACTACCGTTTTGTGAACTATCATTAGCTGCTATTGTTAGCTGTAAGGATCAGTGCAAATATTTCTAACTTGAGAGGTACAACACGTTCCAAGTTAGCTGTCAATTGTAAATAATAATTTTTTTATGTTATTATTGCTTGTTTCCTTAGGCACCCATACAAAGTTATCCTCAGCTGGATCTTAAAAAAACCAACACAACAACAAAATAAAACCCAAACAAAAAAACAACCCACACCAAAAAAACCTAAATTCAACAGCTAAACCCCCTCAGACCTCTTAAAACAACTACAACAACATCTATTAATATAAGTGACACTTCCTTTAAAATCTCTCTCCCATAAATTGTCACGCCAAGTACCTATAATCCCAAGCCCTCTGCGGGAGAGTTTAAATCTAAGAAGTCAGCTCAAACACCAGTTTTGTTTGCTCTGGGACTCTTAAATAAATAACACACTTTGTTTGAGATATACTGCAAGCAAAACAAAGCAACTCCTTTTTACATCAACAAAATGCTGGTCTGAGATCAAAATAAGCTGCCAGCAGTGGTGTAAAAGAGCAACAAGAAATAATGTTTGACTAAGAGCTGGTTAGCATCTTATTTAAACTCAATATAACAGTGATGGTGCAGGATAAAACAGCTCAAAGTTTTATATCGTGTTCCAAAAATGACATTAGAGAGCTGCACAAAGACCAGCTGAAATCCTCAGAAATAGTGTCCTTTAGACAACTGCACATGGAAACCATGCACAATAGTCAGGGATGCATAGACAGACCAGAGAGAGAAAGGGATGAGCATGCCACATTTCTGCTAGTCTTTCTGAAGTCTTCGTGAGGATCCCACGTAAGTCTTCAGAGCAGAACAAGTAATTAAACTGGCAAAGCTTTACAATAAGCAGCAAATCATTATTGCTTTATTCGGCATCTGTTTTTAAAAAAAACCATGCTGCGCTCTTTTGGTATTCATGTGACGATTACGCTCACATGTGCAGGAACTCTATTGCCCTTTAGCATAATAAAAGATGGAAAATTGTAGGAAAAGAGGGAAAAAAGTCAGATGTCCCCAAATGAATCCCTGTTGTGCCTACACACACAAGTCATCTTAATGGAAAAATGTTCAGTAAGTTACATTACTGAATTAAAGCCAGGTGAAGTTTGTAATGAGTCAGGATAATTACAGCAGAATTCCTCCGAGCTGAAGGCCTTGGCGGCTGCTGGCTCATGTGACACAGCAGCTGCTTCGGTCCTGCAGAACAAGTAGGGTGATTGCTTTGTCTTTGACTCTCTACTCTTTTCTAAACCTTATTTCTCTTAAGGAACCTCCCCAGGCAGTTTTGCCCTTTTTTATTATTAGTTTTAAATATACTGTCCAGTGTAATTTCATGGAGCTATTAGCTGTCAACAGGACTCAGGGGAAAACCAATTAACACAAAAGATTCAAGCCTACAAGTATTTTTAATTATATATGAGTTCTTGCCTGAGTAAAAAACACAACAATATGGGGTCACCCCAAAAGACAGGTACATATTTATGTTACCTGTACTGCACCAACACAGCAGCTGACAAAACCCAGAAGCTCTTCCAAAAGGCATCATCCAAACGTTTTGCAAGAGTTGTCCTCATGCTGATGGGGACAAGGCTATCAACAGGAAAGGCAGGAGCAGGGGATAGCATAGACATGGAAAGGGAAACCCGTCAGGGTCACAAATAGGGCAGCAGCAGAATTATGCTCTGGTCCAGGCTTTCTGCTTTCTAGACAACACCCTACCGACAAAGCATGTCAATATTCACACCACAAATAACAGCATCACCTTCCAGTCAAGGCAGATACAGACACGGTTCAAGTGCACCTTCCTTATTCTCTGTCGGGTATGGTTTGCAGGCAAAACTACTTTAAATAGGCTTTTTGGAGAGCTATTAATTGTTTTACTGCTACTGTTTTCCTTATTTCTCTCTCCATAAAAGCTCCTTCAACAAGCAACTTGCACTTGATCAAGACGACAAAAACGCATAGATAGAAATATCTGTAAAGTTATATTAGAAACATCCAGCATTTCACGAACTGTGATAATTAGAGCAAAAATGTACTCCACAACAATTTCAATTTCTTGGTTTTTCCACAGCTTTACGACAAGTGAACAGGAGTAATTACCTATCAGATGGTAAAGACCAATATTATTTTGAAAGCAGAAAGGGTAGGAGACTGGCAGTATATTTCAAGAAAAGGGGAGAAATGTTGAGAGGCAGTGGTTTTGTACCTGTTAATGACATTATAGTACACACATAACCCTGCGTTGCAAAGAAACTAGGTACTAAACAAACATTTCAGCAGTATCAGCTAAGTGAACAAGAAAAATACAACAGATTATGCCAGAAGACATTAAAAATACAGTTTCCAATGCCTTTTTCTTTCTCATGGTACAACCTAGTATTGAGTGACTCTGCTGAGAATCCTAGTTAAGAGTCCTCGTCAAGGGCAGCAACAAAATTCCTGTTAATTTAACAAAACTGAGATATTGCCTTTCTGACACTGAAGTAGAAGCATGAGGGGTTTTGGTTTGGGTTTTTTTTGGGGGTGGGGTTGGTTTTGGGGGATTTGTTTAGATCAAAACTTTTAATTTCTGTAAAGAGTGTGTGCATGTCTGTGTCTCTCCCTTGCCTAGCCAGATCATATCTATTTTAGGATTTGGAAATTGGTAACAATATTCACAACTCAATTTCAGCTTCCTAAAAATTTACCAGCAGGGTATTAGAGAATTACTTATTTTTAAGTATGGACATTTTGTTGGCTCTTCAGAAACCTGCATTTTCTCAAGACATAAGCACCCTTGAATGCTATGCTAGCTAAAGTTACAATTTCAGTTTTAACTATGATCTAGAAGGCAATTCTACGTGAACTTTAATGCCACATTTCTGAGTAATCATCTCAAAGGTGTAAGAATTTTTCTGGTTAAATTTCAGTATGCTGTGGTTAACTGATCCTGGAAACCCTTAAGCAAGAGGCTTGTTCACTGCCTGTTTAGAAGATATAAAGGACATCTGTTGATATTTGCAGAACAGATATAGGACACTGTGGGCTAAAGCTCAGCAACTGAGTGACAGAAGAAAAGGGCTGCCTTTAAACAAGCAGCAAGATGGTGCTTCAAACATCTTTTCTCACAAAGGCGAAACATTGACACACCGCATACAGGTCCCGTCTTTCTAAACCAGCCAATGGCCAACAAGCATGCTCTCTTTTTGATGCAACAGAGTTTTTCTTAATAAATATTCTTATCTAAGAACTTAATAAAAGGAGCCTTGTGACATTATTGATGTCCGTTTGTATTTCAACTGCAATACTGTGAATCAAAAGCAGCTGAGGTGAAGTACAATGCCACAAGTCAAAGCCACTTGAAATCTTTGCACCTCCTGAAGGGAATGTCTTGTAGGGGATGTGAATCATATAGCAGAAATACAAAGTTTTAAAAATTAACAACACTAATTAAAGTTTCAAAGCACTATAGACAGTGTGGACCAAAAATTATTGTAGAACTTTGTCAAAGTGGTTGCATAAATTCTTGAATCGAAACTTGATCTGCCAATTCTGCACTGATTGAGACTATCACTTTGGCAATATCTTTGCTGTCTGATTTTTCCTTCAGAATTTCTAATCACAGTAGTTTTCTAGAAAGCACATTCAAATAAACCCAGATATCACACTGAAATCTTTGTTAACTGAACGTCATTATGGATTCATATACATGATTTAACGTGGGCATTTGATTCTCTACTTCCAGACAAGCAAGCAACATGGGAAAAGGCATTGCTACTACAGTGAGAGAACAGTACACTGCAGGAACTCAGATGAACTTCAACTAAAGCATACAATATGAAAACAAAACTCTGAAGTTTTTCCTCTGAATTTAGAGAAGTTACAGAATGTAAAACTGTGTGGCAAACATTTTTAATGTCTGAAGGGTTGTAAAAATCATTAATAACAATTCATTTTTCTCAAGTCTAAACATTTGTTTCTGTCAGTCACTCCATATACGTTTGTGTTCACAAGTTTAGCAGCTCAAACTCAACATTGCTTTTAGGTTACTCTTTAAAGATAACGTTGAAGTAAAACAAGGCAGTAAGTACCTAACTTGCTGTCAGAAGTGTTATTACGGTAGATAGGATGGTTAGAGAATGAAAGGTCAAAATTTCCTGTACCCGATATTCTTTACTAATTAAAGCAGCTCAAGTGTATGAAACTAAATCCTTAGAGGACATCTTTAACATCAGTTTTATTCTTACTTATATATAGAAAACCCAGGGGCTTTTAGTCTAGCTTTAGAAAAAAAAAAAAAGTTGAATTCAGGGTTAAGTCTGAAAAACTGCAGTAGGACCTATTTGAGTTCTAGCGGTTAAAAAAAAGGAATAATCAATTAGCAGTATTGGTAGGACAGGACTTTCATTTATTTGTGAAAAAGAAGTCCCTTTTTTTTACTGAAAGTTTTCAAAATGAAGAATTCTTTTTTCCCTGTGTAACATGTAAAAAAATCTAATATGTAAAAAAATACATACCTGTTTGCCACATATTTTCTCTTCCAAGAGACAAAACCACAAAAAGAACCTTTTGTAGATCCAATAAGTAAAACTTGAGTTGATGATACTGCTTGTATCTATAAATTTCTGATTAAAATATTTTTCTCTGATTCACTGAAATAATAGATTAAAAAAGGTAAACTCTCCTTTGTTACTTGTATTTCTCACTGTCAGCTGCTTAGAAATATCACAGATTTTTCCTGTATTTTTTTTTACTAGATAAGGAAGTACAAAACCAAGACAAGCAGAAATCTTATTTTTTCCACACCTAAAATTATTTCAGACTTACACAAAATGTAAGGATGGGAGATGAATGCTGAATGACATATTAAGCTTTGTTCCATAAGAACACCAAACCAGATAGGTCTAATCCACTTCCAAGTGACAGTAGCAGTCAGCTTTACCTCTGATCTTTATGCCCAGTAATTCAACGTACCAGCATGTTTCTGAGGAAACGTGCAGTAGGAGATGCTAACGTTGAAGAGATGTGGAGTGAGGCTCCGGGGAACTTGTTATCACATGAGATCCCTGGTCTATCTGAGATTGGTGCAGGCGGAGGAATGAAGACAAACAACTCTGCACAACTTTCTTCAGTTGTCATGGTCTTCACTATTTTCCTCAGAACTGATATAGTCTAGAAAATTGAGATAGCATGATGGCATTTCCCACCAACCCTGACACTTTTGGTTATAATAGATAAGAAAGGGATTCAGAGCAAGATAATGCAGAGAGAAAACTTTCCTGGATAAAAACAGAAGTGATGGAAAAAAGTTGAAATATTGAGTTTTCATCCACTGGCTTTGCTCTATGATGGTGAAGACCACTTTGAAAAGATGAGGGCTTCATATTGGGATTGAGGGAAGGATTCAGAGGGGGCACTGAAAACTATCACGATGCAGACAGAATGAAATGATTGGTCACAGGAACTGTGAGGGGGGGTACTAAACCAGTGCCAAAATATCTAACCTAACCTTTAGCTCCCTTTCCTCAACAGACAGCCCACCTGCTACACCTTCTCCTAAACTTTTCATTGCTTGAAGCTTCCTCATGAAACTTTTGCCACAAACTGGGGAAATATTAGCAACCCTACAGTGGTTATATTCTAGCTTCGATACATGCCCTTTACTTCCATCCATCCCACCGCTCCAAGCTCCTCAGCTGTGTCACTGAACTGCTGATTCATGTCACAATAGTGCTTTTAGCTAAGGGCTGCCTTTTACAAACGGGCAGGAAAATGCCTATACAGAGATGTTGCTCAGTACGTCTAGAATAGAATACCCTGTTTCAAATAAAAACACACTTTTGATGCTAGAGTCAACAATACTTAATCACAGTGCTAAGCTTGCCATATGTCCAGACTTACACCCAGACAACCATGTCCCTCCAGCCCTTCTGGTCATATGGTCAGCCTGGTTTCTGCCAAGTCTATGGCAAGAGTGTATTTTTTCAGAGCCCCAGAAGCTTTCTTCCTTTCTGATTAGAGCCATAATTACCCAGGGACCCCAAGAGTTTACAGAAGACTTGCCTATGCTCATGCCAGGCTGAAACTGCTACAGGCTAGGCACTCACACACTTTTAGTGTTTTGCTGCCTGACACGGGCATTTGAAAATCCACTGAAGTCTGTATTACTGACCAATACAACCAAGTCACATTCCTTTGCTTTTTGCATAAGACCAAATTTACACATATATCCAAGATACGCATGAATCTGCATCTCTCATTTTGGAACCTTAATTTCCTCTACATTGGTTGAAGTTTTTCCCCTTTTGTCTCCAACATGGAAACTTCAAATGCATAATGGAGTGGGAATAACTGAGAAGTCATTGCAAGAGCAGTAGCACTTTATATTTTTGAAAGAGCTTCTTTTCTTTCTGCCACTGCAGCTCTTTCTGCCTGCCTGTCTCCCCAGTGATGACAGTGCACTTTCTTTGCCTTCAGGGTCCCTTTTGTCATTTAGGTTCAGAATTCGCTAGGAGATGTAGGCAACCAGGCATGTCATTGATTTCTGCTAGACAACTAAGGTGGTGACTCAGCGTCTGCACCGAAATATTGCCTTAAAGATAAGCAATTAACCTGATTAACTACCCAAATTATCTTCAGGTAATTCTGAGCTCCCAGCATATGCTCTATATACTTCTCTGAATGTTAGCTGCTGCATCTCCATGCTGCATTCATATTTCTGTCTGACAACAGCTATGTATGTAGACTGTTAGATGGATATTCGTAGATAAAAGCAATGATGAACAAAACTGCGTCTCCCCCTGTTTTGGTATTCTGTGACATTCCCATCTCAGCAGACTGTGTCTGGCAGTCTCACAATGAAGCACTGCATGTGTCAGGGAGATGGATTATATCTGCAGTGTCTGAATTTCAACCCTGACTATATGAGCTCCTGCTTAACCTTACCTCAGGGATCTTGAATTTTGTGTCATTGAATTAGAACAGCAAATATATATTTTTTTTATGTGCCCTGATTATGCCACATTGCAAACATTTAATAGCGTGAGATAACAAAATGAAATAAAACCATATCCTTTATACACATTTGGCAAATAGCTTGTTTACTCTTTATTCTGAACTATAAAGCCTGAAGTACTGCAAGAACAGCGATACTTGCATTTTTGGGGTGGTTTGTTTTACGTTTTGGGAATTCAAAAAAGAAAAATCTCTTATGAATTCCTTTTCAGTATCTTTAGGCAGATGATATCAAAATGAGAAATAAACGGATTAGCATACACCATTTCACTATCTGAGGTATGAGCACTAATGCTCCAAAAATCATATGAAATAAATTGGTTAATCTCATCTCCTTCTGGCCAGTTAAAAACATTGGTGCTGCAGCTCACAGCTTAGCTGAAATTTATATCTAGTGTGCATTAAAAGAGACAGTGAAATGGCTGGAAGGTTTCAGAGTCACAGATACCAGTATGATGCAGACACAAAAAAAAAAAAAAAAAAAAAAAATCACACCACTGGAGCTGCACACTATTTTTTCCATGAAAAATTGCTAAACTTGTATCTTCACTGTTATAAATTCAGGTCTGGACAGAAACAGAAAGAGATACTAAAAGTACAGGGGTTTATATTTTGTAATTTCTGAAGGTAATCTTATATGGGAAACAGCTTTGTCCATTTGAGGTCAGTTTGGTCCGTTTGAGTTATGACCCAAAACTTATCTTACAGGAATTTAAAGACTATAATAGAGGTGTGATACCTTGAGTACAGCAATGAATGCAGATGAAAGGAAAAGCTTAATTAAATATGATAGCACACATCTGCAGTTGGGTATCTCCTACTGTTCACAGTATTGGGCATTGGACTAAATTCAGAATGGAAACATCAAGCTAAAATGCTTACAGATAAGTTTGTTTTAGCACTAGTTTCTCCTTTGTAAAATCTCCTAATTAGCAGGACTCATTCCACCAGTAGTTTTTAAAAACTGCAATGTGACTTTTTCTGAGAGATGGTTATAATGATGCATTGGGAGTACTTTTCCCTGGTTCTTAAAACCCAAACCCAAAGCTGGCTTAAACTAGCATATGGAAGAATACAGGGCTTCGGGGATTTTTTTTTTCTTTGTTTGTTTTCAAATTCAAGTCACTACAATATACTGAAAATGTTAAATTAGTACAACGGATTTAAAGACTAGTTAATTCAGCTTAGTACTTGCACTTTAAAGGCTAAGTTTCTCAGAAAAACCAAAAATAACTCCCCGGTTCTTTATCAGTTTTTCCCTTCCACAGTCCTGAACCAGAGAAAATAATATTAAAGAAAATGTTAATACTGCAATAGACTCCGAATGCGGTACTATGCATGTATGTCTTTGCACATTCATTGCACATTAACCTTATATAACTCCCTATATCGGAACAAGTTATTAGAAAGAGAAACACCTGTAGGTGATTTATTATCAGAGGTATAGTTCATAAAATATTTAAATTTTCATCCTTAAGCATTGTTTGCAAATAATGTTTATGCATCCTGAGTCATCACATTTGAAAATGTAGAATGCCGTCAGTGCAACAAAGAAACAGTCTTCAAGATTTGCAGAAATGGCCTCATGCTCTAAATTGTAATTCCTGGCTCCTCTCAACTGAAACAGAGCCCAGGAGCTCTCTCACACTCAACACCACAACTCTTTTATTGATCAGCTTATTTTACATTTCAACACCAATATACTGTTTTAGTTTCCAAAACATCCTTGTTTCTGTGGCGGTTTCATCCTCACTTTTCTTCTTTCTGCTAGACACCAGTCTATAACTACATACAGTCATATTGCACAGCCCACAGTATTTCTCATGACTGCAAATTCTGCATATCTCAGACAGCAATAACTAGTATGACACATTCAGAAGTCTTTGGTGACCTTATTTTAGAGACAGACTTGAGCAGTAGAGACAACTTGATACATCTGACGATCAGTGACAGACTCACACTGTCACTGAGATTATTTTTGGCTGCCCCTGTCCTCTGAATGGTATGAAAAGCTTCTTCTACAGGTCATTCATTCCAAGACTGTCTATATTGCCTCAGGGTATACATTGCATTAGTAGTTTATATAGTTACATCTGTTATGAAAATACTGTTGATGCTTTTTAATTTCACTATGTCTCCCGAAGGCATTTAATACTATCTGGTTCTTCTAGACCCAACAATATTGATAATGCCTGTCTTTGGGAACGAGCAGCAACAGCTTTCCAGGAGACTGTGTCAAAATTCACGCCCACCTTGGGAAGCACTGTCTCTAGAATCAGGCACTTGCGAGTCTTGTTACTGTAGCAGCAGATGCAGGACAAGGATCAGCCTTTGGTTGGCTTTTCCTTTCTGCTAGGAGTGATATGAAGTGGAAATAAAGAGACCATTACATGTAGTTAAAACCCATGAGTTTGAAGTTAAGAACTGCACAGTGACAGTGTGAAATTCTGACCAAGTTAAAAAAAATAAATTAAAAATTAATGCATCACTAAAAAAAGCTTTGAAGCTTTAGTTTACTCAGCTCTGGAGCATTTCCTTTATTACCCAAACTAAAACTTTCTCTTGATGCAATTACAAACAATTTAACAGTCTCCATTACATTTATTTCTGTTCTTATACTTTGTTTCTCTTCGAATGGATGCAATGCACTGTTTTCTCTTTCTTAATCTTTTAACTGTTTAATGTGGAATATTTTCTGCTACTCCAGTGTACTAAAAACAGATACCTAATAAAACATCCTACCTAATTACATGGTGGCTCTTTTGAACTCAAAACCAGTAAAGAATGCTACTATATTTGGTCTTCAAGGAAACAAATTACATAACTAATTAATTCAAGCAGATAAATGTTTGAGGCATCAGTCCTTTAACTTTGAAACAGCATTAAAGTTGTAGCTGCTTTTCTGGGGGACAGTTAATCCATGTATGAAGTTCATGTCCTGTGTTCCAACCAAGTGCAGTTCTTACAGGTTTTAATAACAATAATAACATGCAATAACACTTAATAATCCTAAAACATATGATTCACGTTTTTATGGATACTAATATTTTAAAAGCTAAGTTTTACACTGGTGTTTCATGGAACTGAACACAGACTTATTTCAGGAAGATTTTGTGGCATTCAGACCAGACACCCCAATGCTCATGAGCACCCCCGACCAGCTTCTCTCAACTGCTGTGTCATGATTCCCAGAATATGTTACAAAGCTCTGAAAAAAAGGCAAAAGGTGCTCTTATGTGAAGAAAAACAATATGTCATTCCACAATGTCCCAAAAGCTTTGCAATTAACCTCAAGATCACATACTCCATGTCAGGGCCTTGGAACAAGATACACACATGCTGTATGTGTCTTCATATGCTATAAATTGATAAATGTAAATACAAACTTCGAAAGTCACACAGTTCGAGCTACAGAAGTTCAAGTAATGCTTTATTATGCCTACATTTTCTCTCAATATCTTAATCTTTCCTCCCAGCTGTGAGATCCTAGATATCATTTCAAAGTTCTCTGCCCCTGCTAACAAGACTCATCTGTGAAAAGGTATCTAACAATAGTATAGAAAGACCTCCAAATCAGACTATTCCTGAAGATGTGCAGTGATAAGCTAGATATATAAATTCCAACTGGGAAATGCCAACTGGATACTAGGAAAAAGTTTTTGTAATGAAGGATGTCAAATATAGGAACAGGTTGCTGAAGAGGTCTGAACATCTTGAAGGATGGATATTCTACAACAGCAATTTGCAGATGGCCCTGGGCAACATGGTATAAGCTAGCCCTGCATATGACAGAGCGCTCCCTCTAATAAAATTTTTTTTATAAAAGACCAAAATGACCACATATCTTAATACTTTTAGTATATAGGCATTTCCCATATCCTTTCTTTGGAAAAAGGGCAACGTGGTTTCTCTGGCACATCAGGCAGCTACAGCAAACCCTGCCACCAATCTGTAGAAGTATTGCTCACTACATAGTAGACTAGAAAGCTGAATAGCATTATGTCAGCTGTGTGGAAGTATGCCGAGAAGATTATTGACGTAGTAAAAAAGAAGAATTCATTGTTAAAGCAGGGGGTCCTTTTCCTTGACAAACTGATCAGCCTCACAGGGGACTGGTAATTACAAGAACATCATAAGGCTCTTTAGGACATTAGGTAAGACTGATTAGCAAAGGTGTTCAGGCAAGTGATATACCAACACATGAAAAGGAGAAATTCAGAAAATTACTCAAATGTTAGCTGCTATTTCGTCACTAAATCTCCCTGTCCATGATGGCAGATGACCCAGATATATCCTAAGAAGTTATACACAAGCAATTTTTAGTGTGCTTTTGTTTCACTGGAAGGAAACATGAGGTTAGCAATATCTGAGAACTAGTAGATCATAATTACAGTGTCAGGTACAGATGCAGGAGATTTTTGCATGCATAAACACATGCCATTTCCTTCCTGCTCAATCAATCAGAATACATACATTTGTTCATGCACACACCTACTCTACAGTAACAATACACCCGTAGAAGGTTGAAAGTAGCCTAACCACTCTAAAATAAGTAGTATAAATTTAGTATAATTCTTCATTATTTGCATGTAAATAGTAAGCAAAAAGTTGCATTCAGATTGCTAAACCAGAGGTAACATTCCATCTTTAAGACTATTATTTTATCATAGGACCTGATTTTATTCTTTTCCTTCAAACCGTTGCTAGAGAGAGCATCTCAAATTCTTCAATAAAAGCTTTTCTTTTTTTTTTAATCTAGAATTTCTTCTTGAAGTTTGTCACTTACAGAAAGGAAAGTGCATTATAAACAATGTTTGACAGATGGTCTAGAGGCTTCCCTGTAGATTCAATTTTTTCTAAACAACTGTTTAGATTTAAAAGAGAGGACCAACTGAAACTGGAAAATAACCAGCCAACTTCACCTATGGGAAGCAGTATCTGTACTAGGCTGTTAAGTCTTTGGAAGACTACTAATCAATATTAGGATGTCTTAGTATCCCCCCATGATTTTTCTCTTGGAGAAGAGAGTCAGCTAGGATAATTGTCCTGTGGATCTAGCAGCTTGGCTAGAAAAGATAGCTGCTGGACAAGTTATATGAACAGTTCCATCACCTGGGAATTAGGAAGGAAATTGCTTTCAAGATGCAAGCTTTTCATCTTCCCTTTATAACTGAGCTGAAAACACACTACCAAAGTTAGTCTATGGTAAGCGTCAATCTAGCTGTTAAAAGAAATAGAATGAAACAAAAAGCAGATTCTAGTTTACGTACAGATGTATTTGTTGAAATTGAAGTTACATTATCTTACTCTTCAAAACCATCTAAACCTCGCAGCTTGGTAATGTGTGTTCAAAGGCTGCTGGAATTCATACCTCAGTCTTTGCAATAGGCACAATGGACAGAGGCATCTGCTAACTGAGTCATGTTGCTGTCAGTCAAATGACATGCAAACACCAAGAAATGAAAAAGCAGAGCAAAGACAAAAGTCCTTAGAAACAGCCGGTTGCATGGAAGGAAGAGGCGTTGTTGATCCTAGGAGGCATGTATTTGTACAGAACGTATGTGAACAGGTCAGGTCCAATTCCCACCTTCAAATAACGAACTCTGAAAGCAAAGCTTGCAGGATTTTATCCAACAAGAACAAGGGAAAAAAGTTGCCCCTTATGTTTATATCTTACATTCCTATGAGGTGTGATTGCTCTGACTCCAGTTAAACCATGACAACATGGCAGTGTGACCTACATTCAACAGCTGGTCATAACCACAAAAACCTTAAACAGGTTGCTCACCATTACAGAATTAGGACTTTTGATGGTCCCTTCCAACTCAAGCCGTTCTATGATTCTATGATCAAACAACTGAATGCACTCTGGATAACAGTTGAAGTTCAGCCTCTCTAATTACCAGTTATTTTTGACCATAATCATAAATATTTCTAACTCAGAACAGAGGTGTCTTACCAGGCTTCTTTTTAAAAAGACTTGTGAAATGGCAAGTTGATACTGAACTATAAAACTACCATTAACTTAAAAACAAACAAAAAACTTAGAGGCAGAGCAGGAAAAAATTAATTACTAGATGCAGTAAGTAGCAACAACACTAGCCCTGCCATAAGACAACAAAAGAATACATTGGTGAAGGATAAAGAATGATGTACAGCAAGCTGACAAAGGAGGATAACACCAAAAGGTCCTGCAAATGGACTGACAAGTGAAATATTGACCTTTGTGCCATCAAGTTCTTGGGTTACTAAACTTCCTATCTCCAGAATGGTAACTGATAATCAGACAACTTCATCATAGGAGTAGAAGATTAATATACATCACTCAAAAGGATTTGACTTTGTTTCTACCGGTCTAACTCTTTGGACAAATTCTCAGTTCTACGCTTGAAACTCCAGCAAAGTAACTGCATACGCATAAAAGAATAAGGGGAAGGAACAACTCCTTTTCTAATTCTGGTATCTCCAGTTAAGTCTGTAGAGAAATTCTTCAGTGTTTTAATGAAGAAGGTTTGGCTGCGTAGTTCAAGGCACACTCGTATGTCTGAAAAGCAGAGGGTCTCTCATAACTGTTAATGTGAGTGCATACATTAAGATGACAACAAATTACAACAAATGAAAAAAAAAAGTAAAAAGTTCTTAAAGACAACCCTAAAAATTGGGAACTCCAGCTCCATTAAAATCTATTTCAAGAAGGCTTACAGCAACAAATTAAAATATTAGCAAGACTACTGTAGTTGAATTTGTTTCTAGCTCTTGACTGTGCTGAAGCAGGCTAGGCTTCATCTCCCACTGAGTCTTTGAACTGCACTCATTTCTCGCGTTATTTCTTGCATACTGCTTAAGCAAGATTAAAAGGTTTCCTTTGCCTATTCTTGCTTTTGCAAGGAATGTGGTGCCATTCCAGTGCCACATAACTCTTGAAATGCTAAATGAGTATTTCACTCTGAGCCAACCTCTGTCCTTAGCAACAGTTTATGACTACATTTGATTATTTTAATGAGGGGGAAAATAGCAGTAATGTTTGGCAGTGTTGTAATAACAGAGCTACTTTGCCCATTCAAATGAAACTGTATTAGATACAAAGTGTTCATTAAAATGGCATTTGTGTCAGACTTAACCTTAGAAATAGGTTAACTCAAGGCCAAGGCTGAGTTTTAACTCTTCACTTGTGCCTGCGCACTGTAAATATCGTATCCCATTGGTAAACAGACAGAGGATATAATTTGCAAGAACTAGACGGTTTGGTCAGCAGTGACTTAACCTCAGTTTCTTTCCATTAGCATCTTAAATCTCACATAAGAAACGTTACTTTAGAAGATATTTTTAAGTTTCCTTCGTACCACGTCTTGATCAAAGCTGTGAGTCCTGAAAAAAATGCAGCCATTCTGTGTAACAGACCACGATTTTTCCAAAGCCATGCATAAGACAGATGCCCATTCCAACAGAAGACTGGACATGCTTTATGAAAGGTGATATATTTGTTTAGTTTAGTAACAACAAAACAGATGCATGGAGGAAAAATGGCACGCAAAGGATCTTGCGCACAAACCAACGCAGCAAAACTCAGACTTGCTGACTCATTTTACAGATGGGGAGGGAAGGGGTAATTCTCCTTTTCTCTGTCCACGTGAATGTGTCTGTTTCATTCAAATCAACTCCATGAATACCTTTTCCTAGTTATAGTTGTGAACCAAAGGGCTAAAACTATCTTGATTGGCTGAATCAGAGTTTGGCAAGAATAACAGCTACAGTAGTTCTGCCATAATGCTCATCGCTGTAGTGCTTGTTCAACTGCCAATAGTACACTGAGCAACATAATATAAACCTGTCCCACTCTACTCTCCAGAAATAGTAGTATATACCAGAGTATTCAGGAAGGAGGGCAGGGGATTCTCGGATTTTTGATTTTTTATTTTTTTTTTTAAAACTTATTCATTTGTATTTATGGTACATAAAGCACAGTTAAACAAACACACTTTATACTTGAAGACAAAGTGGGGAGGGGAGGTTTGTGATCCCTCAGTAGTTCACAGAGATGTTGTATAGGTTTGGGCCAATGCCCTAGAAAGTTCTTGCTCCACCCATCCTGGTCCATCAGATATGAAGTGCATGAGCATGCATGTGTATTTGACTAATTAAAACTGGCTGATTTTCTTCCATTTCTGATTTTTTCCTTTGCAGTATTAGCCAGAAGAAAGTTGTCCCTTGGGATCCCTAGGGTTATAGAACAGATTTCTAGATATTTCTGCTGAATGCATTCATAATGTATTAACAAAATATATATATTGACTTCACATTTCAGTCAACATCATAATTTATTAACCCTTGAGGTAAATATTAATCTCAGCCTTGACTCAATCAATATTTACCACTTGGTTCAATACATCTTGATGATCATCTCAAGATAATTCAATATATACTTGATATGCAAGAAAGTTTATTACACTGTTACACAGGTTTTATGCATGGCTCTATTACTTTAAGAGATAAAGTCTCTAAGTGGTATTTTGATAAAAATTTATCTAGTTTTAGCTGATATTCTTTATGATAAATAAAATAAATATGCATAATAAGTTCATATAACTGTATAGCTAGCTTGAGGAATGTAGAGCTCAGGACCAGGAAGTTTTGCTTAGTAATGAATTCAACAAAATACCGAGGACAAAGTACAAATGTACCATCTTAAAAAAAAAAAAAGTATTTTTAAAGACTAGAGTTACTTGTATTCACAAACAAATTTGAAATAAAGCAATTGTTATAATAATGTTCCAGACATCTTTTAATTAAAAAAAGGAAGAGTATTCTGTAGTTACAAAAATCTGTACAACATACTCGCAGGAAAAAAAAAAAAAAAAACACAAACAAACAAGATGGTGGAAAAATGCAAGCCGATAGTTTTTCAGCCCTTCTCAAACAGTTCAGAAAAAACTCCATTCACCACCTCTGCACTGCAGCTGTTAAAGACAAAGCCCCTGTTACCAGATCTGTACACATTAGGCTCTGGAAAAACACCTGAGTTCTGCTACAGACTGAAGAACCTTATGTCCACTGAAGCTGTGCCCACATATCTCCTGTGGATTTAACTGGTGAAGTCAGAAAAACAAATTTGGATTTGGTTAAAACAGGCTATCCCAAGTGAGTACTCGCTCACTTTAGGGGCTAAAGGCTGATAACAGATGCCACACCTTAGCAGGTGTCCTACTGCAGGAAGCTGTATGAACAGCCTCCCTGCCCAAAGTGTTCCTATTATCCATATAAAGAGGGTACAGAAAGCATGAGTGAAAACTAATGGTGTTTACCGAGGCCAAGAGAAAGGCTGTTTTGACAACTCAGCAGAAAGACAGTCACCCTCTCGCCTCACCCTGACTGCATCCTCCACACACCCGGTGGGAACCCCCGACACCTTACAGGGCTCTCCGCACCACACTCTCCTGCAGGCTCCCACCCGGTCAGAAGTAAACAAGGGGCATGGATCAGGTTTGCCCCATGGACCGAGACTGCTCAAAGCTCTATGCCATTTATTCTGTTAGAGAACTTGTTTTCTGAGGAAGACACCCACAGAGCAAAACAAAACCAAAATTTGGATTTTCCAGGTGCGTTGCCGAAAGCTAGACTTCAGATTTTATTTTATGGAAAAGTAGCATATACACATTCATCCCTACACGTGTCCCACTGAAGTTGTTACATGTTGAAAAACCAAGTGTCAGATGCTTTCTGAAAAATTGTTTCTGAATTCCAATTGGGATACACAATTAATGTTTCTCATGGAACATAATAGCAGGACAAGAATAATACCTTTTACTAATAAAAATCCCTCTACCCCAGGTTTTGTTCCAAGAATGCAAAAGTCAGAGTTTTGCAGTCTGCATTATTTCCTTAACATCAAGAGGTAATTCATAAGACAAAATCATGAAGCATCTGCCTGGATATCCTTAGCACTGTGTACAAAACAATAAGTTTGTTTCCAATAGTCTTCCAATAAGTAAGAGAAATTATAACATCTGTCTTCAAATACAGCATGCTCTCTGCTATCAGAGGACAGAGATAAGATACAGTGTTTTCAGACTATGGTATTTTAAGATTTTGTAGCTCTGAATACACAGCTAACAAATACATTAACCGTACAATTCGTGGGCAGACTGATGTTGAAAGTAGCAGACCTGAAGCTGTTTACTTTCTCTATATTGATTTCCACAGGAGTAACAATCCCTCGAGGAGAAGATGAGCACAGAGCACTCCAGATGCCTAGATGTATGAAAATATGGACAAAATATGCCTATATTATGTACAAATATAGACACCTGAAATTGAAGACGCACACAAATTTGCTGTTTACGACTCCACACCATTAGATGGTGGATGACCAGTAGTTCTTAGCTCCTAACTATGGACTCCCAGGAGTCAGCAGATTACTTCTGCCTGCAAGAACTAAGAAAGCAAGCCTATATTCAGCAAAATTAAAATTGCTAAAGGAAATCTGTTTCTCCACTGGGAAGTTTTTGATTTATGGATCCCTTGGAAGATGAAGAACTACTGACAAAGGTTTCATCTATTTGGTACTCAAACCTGAAAATGGATTCAAAGCTGTAAACTAACGTACAAGAAGAAATTTAGGCTACAACTAGATAAAGCTCCTATTGGCAAACAGCAAATACTCTGAAATGCAATTGGGATTGTGGTAAACCTCAGGGATCACAATTTTCTGGTCTGTTTCCTTTCTCTCCCGTCTTTAAGTTGACTTTGCCACCTCACTTCTGTGGTTAACAATAGTAGAACACACCTGAAACCACTGTGTAAGTACAGCACAGAAATGGCTACAGTTCCCAATGCAGCAGAACAAAAGTGTAGACTAGAACAAACAAAATAGACTTAAACATGGACAAAATAAAAGAAATCTTTACTGCACAGGAAACCAGAATAATATAGCTTGGGAGGGAGAAATAAAAAAAAGCAAGCAAAATGCTGTTAAGAAAGTATGTAACTATGTGCGTGAAACTTAGTCTGTTTAAGTTAAGTGGACCTCTGAAGCGCTTCTGTAAGTAGCCGATGCCACAGACCTAGCATTTAGATACATGATGGTGTAAGTCAACCACCTGATCAGTCAGACCTGAGGAGGAATTCTCAAAGCTGAACAGAAGGTTCACCCAGACAGAAGAGTTCTGTCCTTTAAACAGAACACGAGTCAAGGACAAAGACTTCACTGGATACCTAAAAAAATATGTTAAGAAAAATAATCCAAGAAAGTAATCTTTAAAGTAGGCATCAGCAATCTGGTGATTAGAATAATACTTAGTAGGCTTTTATTACACACACACACACACACCCCCAAAAAAAAGAAGAAAAAAATTAGGAAAAAAAGAGCTGTATTCCATCTGCTGTCATTTAAAATATAGGAAACAAACAACCTGGATGAATGTTTTCAGCTATTTAAAAGCCAAGAAATGGTTACTCCAGGTAGATTCTACATAGAATCTTGAAGAATAATACAAACTGTTTTGAAAGTTGTTTCCTATAGGAATCATCTATGTATTGAACAGAAAGCAGGCTAAGGAGAGGATAGGAGACAACCATTAAGGTCATTCGTAGAATCGTAGAATGGCTTGGGCTGGAAGGGACCATCAAAGGCCATCTAGTCCAACCCCCCTGCAATAAGCAGGGATATCTTCAACTGGATCAGGTTGCTCAGAGCCCCGTCCAACCTGACCTCGAATGTTTCCAGGGATGGGGCATCTACCACCTCTCTGGGCAACCTGTTCCAGTGTTTCACCACCCTCATCATAATGTGTTTCTTCCTTATATCTAGTCTGAAAAACATGATCCCTTGTCCTGTTGCTACAGGCCCTATTACAAAGTCTGTCCCCATCTTCCTTATAAGCCCCCTTTAAGTACTGAAAGGCCGCAATAAGGTCTCCCTGGAGCCTTCTCTTCTCCAGGCTGAACAATCCCAACACTCTCAGCCTTTCCTCACAGGAGAGGTGTTCCAGCCCTCTGATCATCTTTGTGGCCCTCCTCTGTACCTGTTGCAACAGGTCCATGTCTTTCCTGTGCTGAGGACTCCAGAGCTGGAGGCAGTACTCCAGGTGGGTCTCACCAGCGTGGAGTAGAAGAGTAGAATCGCCTCCCTCAGCCTGCTAGCCACACTTCTTTTGATGCAGCCCAGGATACAGTAGGCTTTCTGGGCTGCAGGCACACATTGCTGGCTCATGTCTATTTTTTCACCCACCAGTACCCCCTTGTCCTTCTCTGCAGGGCTGCTCTCAACACCTTCATCCCCCAGCCTGTATTGATACCAGGGATTGCCCCAACCCAGCTGCAGAACCTTGTGCTTGGCCTTGTTAAACTTCATCAGGTTCACAACAGCCCAGTTCTTGAGCTTGTCTAAGTCCACCTGAATGGCATCCATTCCCTCAGGCCTGTCAACCGCACTGCTCAGCTTGGTGTTGTCTGCAAACTTGCTGAGGGTGCACTCAATTCCAGTTTAGATGTTGACTTTACTCAATTTTAGTTTCAGCTTCAAAATGTATTCAACTTACTTTGCAAAGGCAAGAAGGGCAAGCACACGACTGGCAAAATACCTGCAAGTTTCAAATCTAAACTCAGCGGGAAATCAATCTTCTTATTTCAATGAGGTCACCAGGGAGAATCTCCCCCTCAGTATTACATTGCCCACATGCCTCACAGGAGGCTATTGTCTGCTTTGCAAGTGAGGGACATTGCCTCATGCTTTGGATGGAGAAAAGCCGAAAGCCTGATACTAGATCAGCAAGCTATGGCTGCTGTAACCAATAAAGACCATGCTAGATGTCCCATTCTAGACACAATGGTTGTAGATTTCATAGTAACAGTAAGGGACAAAACCCAAACTGATTCCTTAGAGCAGAGCATGAACTGTCAGATTAGAAAGCTCTACTTCAGTGTCATATAAAGGTAACATTTCCCACTACCAAGCAGGATTGGGGGGTGGGGGTGGGGGTGGTGCCTGTCTGGCCCTACATCAATAAGGCTTATTTGGCCCTTTTCTCTATTTTCTCCCTCTATATTTCAAATCATCAATCTCCCAGCAAAGGCAAGAAAAATTGAAAGGTGGCCAAGATTTGCCAGGGGAAAGCAGGATCACCCCAGGTATATCGCATTTCTTCCTGTTCCCAACCCACTTTTCCACTGTTGCCTTAAATCTGGGATTCCGTACTTCTGACAGCAACATCAAACTGCTTTAGGAGACCCCAGGCAGGCACTGTATTTTCAAAAATAAAATTCTCTATAAACTACCAGGTGCCAGTGACACTGCCAGTGAAGCCTCATCAGCACTTGCTGCCAGAGAAATCAGTCACACCTACCCTCAGAGCTTCCAACATGCAGTGCAAATCGCCCTACAAAAAGATAAGAATTCTGTTTTTTCTAAAAAAACAATAAAAAAATAAAAAAAAATAAAAATCCAAACCTAAAAGTATCAGGATAAAGACACGTTTATCCAATCAAAAGTTGGAAAGCTATTCTTCTGTTTTAATCCCTTGTTAACAATCCAACAAGGTATCTTTACATAACTGTCAATGATGGCATATCAGTCTGCATTATCTACAATACAAGAATAGTGAAGTCACCAAAACCATCGTCATTTTAGCCTTGTGCTTTAAGATGATTTTGTCACAGATTTAGGGCTAAATCAATGGGCAATCCCTGAAGAGAGGATACAGTAAAGAATATGATATGCATTCATTACAATTAGCTAAATCATCTATCTAGAGCATTATTACAGAGTTATGAAGCCCAAACGAATCAAAACTTGGACCTAGAAGAGGGTATCCCAGCAAAGGGTCACACTAGGTATAAAACAAAGTTTGCACTATACAACAATATTTGATGTTAAGTTTTTAACTGTTCAGAAAAGAAACACTTCCTGAAGGTTCACTGGTTCTGAGTGATTACAGAAGACCACAAAGAGAGGATCTATTTGATTTAGTGATTACATGAGATGCAAGAGCTAAGAATTTCTCTGAAAACATGTAGGACAGGTAGAAGTGTTTGGGATCAGGGGCAGGGGGTATTTCTTTTTAAAAAACAGTATTTCTCCACTTAACTCCAGTTGGAATTTGGGACAAGGCTACTGGAAGTTGAAACTGCTGGAAGACCCAGATTTAACCATTCCTCAAAGTAATTCATGCATTCAAATTAGTATTCATGGCAAATAAACAAAGTGCTTCAGAAATACTAGTTTCTGTATTTTGACTTCCCCTCTATTTCAGTGAAATAAAGGCAAAAAGCATGCAGTTGATACATTTCAAACCACAAGCAGCACCATACAGAGCGGCACAAGCTAAGGCAATACCACAAGCCAAGATACAGTGGATAAGAGCTGAAAGGATCATCATGTGCACAGTATAGGCCTGTAAGACTATATAGGCACACCAGCTGAGATGGACCAGTCATTAGCCAAAAACAGGCAGTGATGATTCCGGGATTTCAGGCTGAAGACAAGTTACCAAATAAGCCTGATGTCAGAAATCTTATCTTGTACTTCAGTCAAATAAAGAAATAAAATTGAAAGCTTACAATGTTTAGCCTTTTTCTCCCCTGGATTTACATCTGGAATTCAGCGTACGGATAACTAGACAGAGACAGAAAGAAAATTTTATCAGAAGAGAGCAATTCATCAGTTAGGCTGATAAACCGTTTAGTTAACAATTACTAATCAATAACAATATTCTGAACTGCAACAAGATTGAATTCAAAGAGAGGTAGCAGACTAGAACTGAGGAATTTGAAGATGTCATCCAGGAAAAACAGAAATTCACAGGAAGGAATAGAAGGGCTGTAGAAACCCAGCCATCTCATGATTCATATCATGCTGACACACTCTTGATGCAACTTCACATAATACAAAAGTCTAACAAATAGGACATACTGCACATCACCTTGCTTAAGTATGTGTAGTTGTAAGCAGTAAATGAATATATAATGAAGATATAATTTTGCTATCCCCACGTTAAAAAGAATTTGGAAAGAAGATATGTATACTCTTAGAAAACCCCTAAACTGCGAGTATGCCATTTCCTCCAAACAACGCTTGTACCATGTTCCACAGGATGCACATGCAGCTACAGCTTCTGATGGCATGGAAGCAACAGGGTGAAACAAACCCTGTGAGAGGCAGAAGGGCATGCCCAGTCAAAGATAAATTATCGAAGCTCCTGCCAAATGACTTCTAGGAAGTCATCATGGTTATTCAAATAAGATGGTTGGATAGGCGTATTCTTGCTTCTATTAGCAACTTAAGAGAAGCTTTCAGTGCCAAAAGTATTTTTTTTTAAACCACATGAAGACAGGGCAATTCTGCTCCTTTACATAAAGGATCAGCAAAAGTCATGTAGGAATTGAAAGAACACCAAATAGAAGATGTGAGAAAAGGCAACAATGACACTGTGAAATTGGGGCATTTGTCAAAGTACGAACCAAATGGAGATAAACTTCCTGCTAAAATAGTGAAGGTAAGGCTACCCTGCCACAAAGTAGGCTTAGAGTTGGTTTATAATGGCTGGAAAAAGTATAGATATGACTACCTTAGGTTAGCATTCTCCCTTCTCTAAGATAGCCTTAATGGGAGATACTGCAGTTAGACAGAAGCCTTCATTCACTTACTGCATCTAGTGAAAATGCATTTCACAGTAACTCTCATTTGATGAGAAGTTTATTTGGCACTTAGCAGTAAAATACAGACGGGGCACACCACAGCTAGACCTCATCATCCTTAACCCATAAGACAGGCAGAAAATGTTTTTAAAATAATAAAGCATATAAATTTAAAAGGCTACAGATTTTGCTATACCCTGTCAAATTCCAGAGCGGCACTATTGAAGGATTTGCCGACTCTTCTCTTTTGCAGAAGTCATGGTTTAACCCCAGCCTGCAACTAAGTGCCATACAGCTCAGGTCAGGTCTCTGCTGCACTTGCACTGCTTCTTATAAGCCTTATCCTCCGCTGGTTCAGGTGGTCCCTGTTATAGTAAGTCCTATAGCATGCAACTCATATCCCAGGTTATAACAATTTAAAAGTATTTCCATTACAGTCTCCACCCCTGATCCCTTTGGGCCAGACCATGGGGTTTAACATTGCAATGAACTCCTCCCCTTGTCCCTGCCCCAGCTTGGGCTTACCCACAAACGGCCACCCCTTAGGGATGTACCTGCTCAAGTGGAGCCTTGTCTATGAACCACAGTCTCTTCAGGGATATACCTGCTGTGGCATAGACTTATCCACAGCCACAGTCACTCTGAGGTGCACCTGTTCCAGCACGGCCTTCTCCATGGGCCACGATGCCTTCAGAGATATACCTGCTCCAACATGGCATTGCTCATGGCTGCAGGCCCTCCAGCATATACCTGTTCTGTTGTGGGTTTATCCATTGCCACACACTTTGAGGTGCTCCAGCATGACCTCGTGCACAGTCAGTGATACTTCAAAGTGTACCTGCTGCAGCATGGACTTACCCACAGCCACAGATGCTTCGAGGCGTACCTTCTCCAGTGTGGACTTATCCTTTGGCCACAATCCCCTCAGAGGTATACCTGCTGTGGCACAGTCATAACCATGGCCACAGACACTTCGAGACATACCTGCACCGGTGTGGGCTTACCCATGGCCACAGACGCTTTGGGGCATCCTGCTCCAGTGTGGATGCATCCACAGGTCACAGTCCTTTTGACTTGAGTTCATACTGCAGTTCCAGCCTGTCCAGTACAGCCGCACAGAAACAGAAGCAATGCCCTGGCCATCTGCCAGCCCAGGCGCATCGCCATTGCTGTGCTCAAAACGTTCCCAGGCGCAGCAGAGTGAGATGGTAAGTAGTGCAGCACCACAGCAGGCAGCAAAAGCAAAAAGCAGCCACTAACGAGCACTAGACTAACATACAGCGAAGCAAGCAAGCCCCATGGCAAGCATAGAAGCCTGTCAAGTAACAGCTAAATAGTAATAACAGCTATAAATTCAATCTAACGCATTCCAATCAAATCTGTCATTATGTCAAACCCTTTGAGCCCCACTCCGGGCACCAAAAAGGTCTGTCATGGTTTAACCCTAGCCAGCAACTGAGCGCCACACAATCGCTCACTCAATCCCCCCACAGTGGGATGGGGAAGAGAATCACAACAGTAAAAAGGAGAAGACTCATGGGCTGAAGAAAAAAACCCCAGTTTAATAAGTAAAGCAAAAGCCACATGCACAAGCAAAGCAAACCAAGAAATTTATTCACTATTTCCCATGGGCAGGCAGCTGTTCAGCCGTCTCCAGGAAAGCAGGGCTCCGTCACGCGTAACAGATACTTGGGAAGACAAATGCCATCACTCCAACTGTCCCCCACTTCCTTCCTCTTCCCCCGGCTTTATACGCTCAGCATGACATCATATGGTAAGGAATATCCCTTTGGTCAGTTGGGGTCAGCTGTCCCAGCTGTGTCCCCTCCCAACTCCTTGTGCCCCCCCAGCCTGCTCGCTGGTGGGGTGGGGTGAGAAGCAGAAAGGGCCTTGGCTCTGTGTAAGCCCTGCGCAGCAGTAACTAAAACATCCCTGTGTTATCAACACTGTTTTCAGCACAAATCCAAAACATAGCCCCATACCACCTACTAAGAAGAAAATTAACTCTATCCCAGCCAAAACCAGCACAGCAGAAAACCAGAAGCCTTGGATGGTTCAATGCCTTAAGAACTGCTTTCACGTTCCTAAACTAACACTAAGCCTACACCTATAACAAGAAACAAATATTACAGATGTATCCCAGAAGAAACCATATCATCACAACAGGAAACGTTCCCTGGACAACCAGAGGTTCTCTGTGAATAAGTAGGTGATAGCTTTACAGAAAGAAGGGAGGAGGTGTCAAATAGACCATTTCTCAAAGAGGAACCAAGAAGGATGGCAATGAAACAGGTGAATCGCAGAACAGAGGATATCCAGACTAAAGTTACCAAAGCCTCAGAACTGTATTTCAGCTCCATCACTGAACACATGCAGGTCTGCTCAGCAAAGCAGTGAATCTGAGAGACTGACACAAGGGTATCTATAAGCATTTAATATTCCACAGTAACTTAATTATCTTAGATTGGTAATAGCTACAGTTATGTTTGGGGAAGAAAGCTGCATGCTTGTTACATTTGTGCGGTTCTCTCAAGTACCTGTGCAACCAGTTACATGCTGCAGGGGCTTGTGTGACAGCGCCTGAACACAGACCACCTCTGGCAGGTTTCTTGGCTCTGCGCAATTGCTGGAGAACAGAAAGGAAGGGAAAAGTCAAACATGAAAAGAAAACAAAAGGATAGAATGTGAAAGCAACCCTTACACCTTCTTTCCCCAATCTTCCATCTTTCATAGCTTTTCTTGATACATCAAGCAATTTCATAACACATGCAAAACTGTTTGCCACACCAATGTTCTTGAGAAGGACCAGATAAAGTGCCAGGTGAACAGGGAAGAGGAGAGCATAAAGGAAAGCATACGTAGCCTTATAGCTTGGGCAAAGCATACATGCTGAGCAGCAACTGGACTCCAGTATGTTCTGTTGAGGACAAATTTCCAGTTAAAATTTGTTAGTATAGGAGAAAATAGTGGGAGGAGGTTGATAACTTTTGTGATGGGATTATGGGGCAACCAGAAGTTGACAGTCTTGTTTTGTTTTCTTAAAGGAACCTCTCAAAACACAAGCAAAAATCCTGATACCAGAAAGTTTTTCAGCGTCTACAGCATAAGAAATTGAAATAAAAGCATTTGAAAAGAGATCTGTTGTCATCATTCCTCCACAGGGCATGCCCTTTATTCTCAGACTTACTTTCAGTGGTTTATTTAGTTGCAACAACCTCCACACAGGCACTGTAATATTTAGAAAAAAGTGTTTCTTCTCACTTGCTCTAGACTTGACTAGATTCATATTTCTTGAGGAACACCCCCCTGCCATATGCCTCTGTCTTGAAAACGCCAGGGCACCCAGGTATTAAAGTTCTCTCTCAAAATGACTCCAAGGTTTCTCTCAAAATGACTCCAAGGTTTCTCTCAAAATGACTCCAAGGTTTCTCTCAAAATGACTCCAAGGTTTCCAACATCCAGTAGGCGATTCTGCCTGGCCCAGCACACTGTCACAAGGCACCAGGAAGCAGATTTACTCTGCTGCCCCACTGCACTCTTCACAGAGCGTAACATACAGTTCACAGGTTATAAACAAAAAAACCCAAAAGATATCATATGTCACCACTTCTTTAAAGCTGAGAAACAACTAGATAGTATGAAGTGTCAGGATCAGGCCAACAGATGGTTAAGCTTTTTTAAAAAAAGTACGTGGAATTACTGTGAGGAACCTTCTCGGTGTGCATGGATGACTCTGAAACATACCAGCCCAAAACCTTTTTGGTCAACTTGCTGTTTGCAAAGCCATCACTAACAAAACACGTTGTCTCTGTTAGCATAATGCAAACAGCACCTACTGCAGGCTTCTACCCTTACAGTCTAAATCATGACATATTCAACCAGTCTTTACCGCAAATGTTACCGAAAGCTTAGCGCTAAAGAAATTCTCGTTGCATTCCAGATACTGCTCCAGATGATCAGTCATTCAAATTGTTCTCTGGGGTAGTAACAACTGAAAGAAATGAAAAAATAGACAGGTCACGTACATTGACTTCTGACTGTTTCTGTCACAGAGTTTCACCTACAGTTTCCAGCAGGACTAGTAGAGTACATTGTGCTGCAGCGGACCAGAGAAAATAGTTTTGTAACTATTTGGCCGTCAGAGGACATCCAAATAGAAATAGGCCTACACACTTAAATGTAGTCATCTAGTTGGCATGATCACAATTTCACTTGTAGCAATTTTTTGGGGGGCTGAAAAAAAATAAAGTCAACTTCCCTTCATGCCAGAGCACCAGTTATTTTACATTATTTCACCTGCAATGCTACTCCCAACCTTCACAGGCTTTGAATTTCAATTACCGGGTTTAGTTTTCAGTACTTCAGAAGTATTCTGTTTAAAACTTGAAGGTGGAAATGTACGGCATCATTTTTCTCCTCTCCTTTTCAGGTCCTCAACGGATCTGAAACCTGCCAACAAGAGCACACCTGTCTGTAGCAGCTAATAGCCCAATAGATAAAACACTTCCCAAGAACGTGTAAAACAGGGGCCATTGTCCATATCTGCCAGATTTCTTTTGCCTCCCTTTCACCCAAGAGACCCCCATGTTTTATCGCTTTCCTCCTCTTTTTTCCTGTGTGCACTCCTTTCCACCCAAAATCACTCAGACAAGAACATGGAAGTAAATCTTCCTTGTTTCAGGTGAAGGGGGTGACGTGCCTACATCCAGGTCCCCCTTCACCACCATGCTGATAAACCCACTTACGGTCACACGTGTGCTTTGCTACCGTGCCCAGGCAGCACGGCGTGCTCAAACCGGGCCCCACGCGCGACTGCAGGCTCACGGTTATGTTGAGGCCCAGTTTGCCTCTCCCAGGAACCTGCGTGAACTTTGCCAGTTACTCCAGTGGCAGCAAGAATAACGCCTTTGTGAATAAACCAGGGAAGGAAATAAATTCTGTTCTAAGCTGAATCCATAGGCCCTTTTGTACTTCAGATGGCCCTCTTTGGAGGAACGTCAGCAAAGCTGCTGAGAGTTTGAAACCGCAGTGAACAAGTCCCTCTGGGCTCACTAAGAAAAGCTCACATATTCACTGCCACTCACTTGTTAGGCTCAGGATAAAAAAAGCATACCAGAATGCTGCCAATGGTTATCTATTTATATTTGGAAATTCAATAGTTTTATACGAATGCTAGACCAATCAGGGGGAAAGTTCACAAGCCGAAAATGAAGATGCTTGTTCTATTAAGCATAGAGAAATATTTAATTTCTCTTACCACTTTTTCATATTTCTCCTTTTGATTTACTTTAATTAAGCTCCCATTAGGCTCACAAGTCTGAAGGGAAGGGGGTTTCTCCCTCCCCTTCTTTGTAGTAGGAACAGAAATTGCTCTCCAGGCAGGTTTTTCCAAATGCTCACAGCTTTGCTCTTTACTTAAATAAAAGGCCTTTGAAAGACAGAAGTGTAGGATGGTTCACCATAGATTTGAGATTTTTTGTAACATCATTCCTACAGTGCTCCAGTTTGGAGGGTTTTTCAGTCAAAACCTCAGCTGCTATTTTCATTCAGCCATAGATGTCAAGATAAGGGAAGTACACTTTGGAACTTCATGCTAGGGTCACACACCGTCAAGGATGTACGGGAGGTCATCTCATTCTTATTTTGTTATTAACAGAGACTGCCACAGCACCCACTGAATTTCTCTTTATATGTATTTTTAAATTCCAGGGCAAGATCTTGTTTCACTCTTTAAGTTAATGTCACAATCTCTGCTTCTAAATTTATTTTTAAGCTTAAGTTGTTCAAAGGGCACTTTCAGTGATATGGAATGGAAGCTAAATAGGTGCTGCTCTGTAAAGTGATATATTCCCTAAAATTGTTTCCATCAGGTATTATAAAGCCTCAGCAAGCAAACTCTCAGGAGGCATAGCTAGGTAATGCATCAACAAAGACACATAAAAACAAGAGGCAGCTGGACTATTATTAAGAAATGAAGCAGAAGCCATTGAAAGTATAGGGTGTGAGTTAGAGGAAAAAAAGCAATTTGGTTAAATAAAAACGAACATCAGCATCTGCATCTAAAGTGGAAAGCAAGCACAGCCATTAAAAAAAAGAAAGAAAAACCTCCATTTCTCTTTGTATAACAGTTTTCTGTCTTTTGGCTGCATCCAGAGCACAGAGCAAAGTCTGTGCCTGAAGGGCTTTTCAAAGCAGAGATTTTCAGATAGTCCCACCTTCACTGAAACCAACAAGAGTTTTGGGGTCTGGGCACCCCCAAAAGAGGCAGTGTGAGCTCTAAAGCTGTGTTGATATCCACATGGGGGCACAGTTGTTCTTGCATGAAGTCCCATTGAGCTGAATGGTTCAACAGTCCGCCCTCAAATCCTGTAAACAACAGCAGGGCCTTTACCTAGTTGCCTTAGTACAGACTTTGGTGCTCATTGTCATCTTTTATAATTTCTAACCAAGTTCTTATTCCCCACTGTTAACAAACTTTGCTTTTCCTCCAAGCTGGTCCTATATCCATGGTCTCATGGAATACAGCAGGAAACCAAGAATTAAGAGACTATCTGCTTCAATTTGTGGTTTTGTATATTAAAAGCAAATCAGAAGTGAAGCTTACTATTCTGTAATAGAGATCTCTTGTGGAGGCATAAGGAGTCCAGCATTGTCAGATCTATAACCGTTGAATATTACACTTTCTAAAATCAGTTTTAATAGTCATGCAAAGGTAACATTCATTTGACTTGAATTGTGTAAATGTGTTTGAAGTTCATGTAATCATTTTGTGCTCAGAACACTGAATTCATGTCTGGACACTTGAAAAAAAAAAAAAAAACCAACCAAGTGAGCAAATTGGAAAGAGCTACAATCATGCAGATCCAGTACCTAATTCTACAAGTAATTTCTCTGTCCTAGTGTATTCCATATCCAAGACAAACAAAGACAATTCAGTCAGAAGGCAACGAAAGATGGACATAAAGACCTAAGTATTTCACAGAAAGCTTGAGAGAGCAAGAACATAATTAGTATTTACACTGGAGCTCTTTTGGACTGACTTTGCTGTAATATAATCAAAAGCAGGGCTTGACCCTCAGCCTCCTAGTTATGGTAACACCATGCCCATTTAGGTTCCTTCAAACCCTTTGGTAGAACTGCTTCCTGAAATTCAACAGCCAAACACCCTGCATCTCTCCTTAGCCCACAGCATAGGCACCATCAGATGAAGCACCTGCTCTTTGCTTCTCAGTCTCAAGCTAATGCCTTAAATGTAACACCAGGCGGACATGTTTCAAAGAGCATCCAACTGCCTTTTAACCCATTCTACAAGACAGTTTTTTACATTTCATCTTTCACTACCTGTGATTTTTTTTTTTTTCCTTCTATGTAGTTAGTGGCATTACGTGTCTCAGGCTCACAGAAAAATTTATACTCGCACCCAAAGCCCAGAAGACTGTATATATGGCTTTGAAAATCCTAGCCTAGGAGAAATACCAGGTTTTCAGCTCTTATTGTTACTACTTCATACAAGGAAAGACAAGGGAACAAGGCCCATCTTTTTTTCACCAGACCACAAGACCCATGTTCCTCTGCCTAGTCTTAGCCTCTTTTCCTTACTTACCTACATAGTTGTTTCTTTCCCGACTTTCCTTTCCTATAGTCATAGCTGCAGTCTTCTGAAGCTGCTGCTTTCAGTGTGCAGCAAGAGATGGGAGAGTAATTAGGGGCTCCATTAAGCCTTTACGTGCTTCAGGTATATGGAACATATACCCGTGCCGCACCATAGCCCAGACCATAGGCAGCTACCAACCAAATTACTGTCTCAATGTTAAACTGCAGAATAGAGGTACTATTCCAGTCTACAGATTATACAGCTCTGTCTATCAATCAGACATAAGTCACACATTCTGTTGTTTTTCTTACTTTGCAATTTAAGAAAAGGGTGAGTTTTCAACAGGGCACATGCTGTGAAAATTTGTAAGCCAGTAAGTATTCAATGCAACAAAAAAAAGGGGGTGGGCAGGGAGCTAGGAGGGATAGAGGGATAGTTTTTTTCTTTTTAAAAATCATACACCTCAGAAAAGGCTGTACCTACTGATAAAAGAAAGACAAAACCATTCAATCTCTATTCGTTTACAATAACCTTAGTTTCATGCAGAGTAATTTAAAATGCTTATTTCCAGTCAAGACAAAAGCTATCAGAAGGGGCATTACCAAAACAAGTACACACTAAAAATGTTTTAAAGGATTTTTTTAAGAGGCTTATAAGGGGCCCATATAGTTTCCTCTGAAATCATTAAGATCCTTGCCATAGATTTTTTCAGATGGGACATTAGGAAAGAGCTTCCCTAGAGAGAAAAACAAAAAAGAAAAATATATGTTTTTCCACCAATTTACGACTCCTACAATTACGCAAGTGGAAACAAAGTTTTTGTTGCCAGCACTTGTCCTTCCATAACTCAGATATTACATAGCAATAACAGCAAGAAACTACAAAACACTGGGTAAACTAGCTCTCACATTTTAAGAGCAGCATTTACTGCACATGCACACATTGCATTTTAGAAAAAACAGTACCATTTATCAGTCTTTTTAAATCTGACCAGAGACTTGACTCACCCTGTGCCCCAAAAATGCCATCAAGTCCCAACTCCACACTTACACAGCACCCACACCATCACTGATACTAATAAGAGTCCTGCCAACATCCCAGCCTTTGCTTGTTTTGAGGAAAGAGGGTGGGAAGGGGGGGTGGGGTGTGTCACAAAATCAGCAGTTACTCACTGCAGCCGAGTACCTGCAATTGCTTGATTGCACTCAGTGGCGGACCCTGACACGAGCCGGGCGAGGAGCCGCCCAGTCGGCTTCTGACCCCACTAAGGTAGCAAGGGCTGGGGGTGAGCCCGGTGAGAGCATGGCTGGCCTTTGTCCCCCATCCCACTGCTGAAATACTCTGCTGCAAGCTCCTGTCCGTACCTTCCTGGCTGGTCCTGTTCCCTCTCCGTCCACTGCAAGCCCTGCTCAGCCAGCTCTGCCTTCTTGCCTGCCTGCCCTTGCCTTCAGCTGTGGTGCCCTGCCATAGGAAAGGCGCTGGCCTGGGTCTGCATGGAGCAGCCTGGGTTAAAGAGGGTATTAATACCGTTGCCTTCGGCAATTTATTTAAATTTCAGTGTAAGAACCAGATAACTATCAGCTGATGTGGAAGTGCTGCCACAAATATTTACTTATTTCAGATGGAAACATTGTCAGTAGTTTCAATTATCACATATGCTTTTGAGTTCTCTGAGTTTTTTACATTAATAAAGACATTGGTGTAAGTATATATATTCCCTATTACAGCAGAAACATGCCAGCAATTGTAATCTAAAAGTAAAAAAAAGCACAACGAAACGCAAATAGGGAGCCACTGAAATTGATTATGTATAAAATGTTGGCAATGGGAAAAAATGAAAAATAGAATTCCTCCCCTTCTTAAATTTAACCATTACCTTTATCAAGAGAAAAGTAAAGCATTTCAGACAGATGTGTGACATTAAGACTGATGTGATACTAAATTTTACTAAAATTTTAGAATATTGATCACATACTGTTATAATGCATCATGGTGATGGTTGAACTTATTACAAAGAGAGAAGACAAGACCACAAAATGCACAAAATTTCCCAGGAAGCTCGTTTCATTTTCTCCTCCCTTTGTCTTATTCTTTTCTCCCGCAACTACAACTCTACATTCAGAATGAGTGTAACTATAATAGCACTGTATAAAACCATGCCATTGTGCTTTATAATCTTTTTAAAAATTATTTTTTCCCATAAACAGATTGTAAAATAGATTTCACACATCATTTGCTTAATCTAAGTGATGTCTTGGTCCGCAAAGAAATCAATTAAGTAGAACAAGAGAGATACATATTCTTCAGTACTCAATTTTCTTTATCATAAGAAAAATACTTGTATTATGCACAGAGGACTGTAACTTACACCTAAACATGGTAAACTTTCATATTCTGTTGTTTGTATGTATGTATCTCAAGACATTTAGAAAGGAGCCTGTAATTGCCTGCATATGCCTCAACCAATTTTTCTTGGTTGAAACATAAGAGAAAAAATCTAACTTTTAATTTGAAAATCTTTGAAGCCCAAAACAGACTGGCATGCACTCTTTTGAAAGCATTTAAACAGACTGTACACTCAGCTCAGCTTTTCATTCCCCCCCCCCCTTTTTTTTTTTTTTTTTGCTTTATGGGCTTGTCTACACAAGAAGGGATAATGGGGAGGTCTATCATTCACAGTGAGCTGCAGCTCAGTAACTGCTGCATATTTAATGTTAGGCTGCAGCCATGGCCACACAGCCAGCTGGCTCACATATACAGTGCAAATAATTGCTTCCATACTTGTGGGGATTTTCTTGATAGTAAACATTACATGACCATACTCTGTGTTCTTTTTCCCCCTACCAGCCCATCAGCACTGCTGAATTTCACCTGCTGTATACTGCAAATCACAATAACAAACCACCAAAACACATATTTACCAGTTCCCCTGATTCTTCTCTTGCCATGCCATAATCCATCTCCTCCTGTATTGGCAGTACCCCTACGCAGACCAGCCACCCATGAGGAACTGGTGCTGCGTGTCGCATTTTTGGTTACCGACACAAGGGTATCTGGAGGTATATTTGGTACTTTGCCAGGGCCCAGGGCAGCAGCAGAACACCAGCCTGCCGAAGCCAAGCCAGAGCCTGGTCACGTAGCAGTGACCGACCCATCTGCAGCCACAACAAGGGGACAAGGCACAAACACGGCTGGAGGAAGGTTCCTTGGGATAGCTTCTCCCAAAGCCACTGCCCAAAGTTCAGGGCCGGCTGCAGGTGGTCAGCTGAGCTGCTCTGCTTGGCAACATTTGGCAAAACACAGACTCATCCATCAGCCAGAGTAGCAGAATTTAGGAAAGATCAGAAGATGTCAGCATGGGACATCAGTAATGAGAGCATCGTTATTGTCCGTGGTAGTAGACAATTGAGAAAATCTGTCCTTTCTTAACTAAACAAAAGAGGGTTGAATTCATCCTGTCAATGTGGGCCTTTCCAGATCAACCACTAGGTTAGAAAATGTGTGAGCTCGGAGGATGGAGGACCACTGCACAAAGAACGTGACTATAGATACCAGTAGTTTTCTTGGTGTAATTTGGGAATCACTTTTTGTGCAGACTCATCAGTAGTCTCCTAGAGATCAACATGCCTTATCATCTACGCTGACAAGACCTTCTTAATGGAAACACATCTCTCTTATCAATGGATCTGCCCCCATCATATTTGTAGGCTAATGAGTAATAACAACTAGGATGGCACCTGGGTGTAAAAGCAGCCACATGCTTTTGAATGAGCAAGGGATCACTTGTTTTCTCACTCTGCTGCTGTTCCTGCAGTTTTGGGAAGAACCTGTCCTAAATGTGCAGGATAATCTTTTCCATGAGGTTTGTTCTGAGAGCATGGCAAAGGTGAGGATATTACGCTTATTCTGGGGGAAGTTACCTGTCTGATGCTATCCTGACTGATAATGACTTTTATTGGACAAATGGATATTCAACAGAATGGTTTAACCCTCAGCAAAGGAATTATGCTTGGCTGAAGGAAGTGAAGCTCACGCTCTTTCACAGCCAGGTTAGTGCTTGCTAAGCAATGTCTCCACCTGGTATTTTAAGTGCATGTTATATATTACATAACACCCGTGGAAGCATGAGAAAGCAGCTCTCTGGTGGCTGGAAGGCATGGGTTCAGTCAGGTTTACAAAGAAAGAAGCAGCCAGCACTCAGCCTTCTCAAAAATGACAGTTACTAGGGACACATCTCGTTCTTACTATATTCTTGTTTTACTTGCTAGATAAAGACTTGTCTTTTAAATTAAACAATCCAATTTCCAGTGGTATGTGTTTTTTCTTGTACCTTGTATAATTTTTCATGCATATTTCATGGGCAGCCTATGCAACACAACATGAATATTTCAAGGGGTTTTTTTTTTTCAGAATGTCAAGGAAAGTTCTCTCCTACTGTTTTGGGTAAGAATATTTTCTTATTACTCCTTTTTTAAAAACTTAGTCCACTGAACAAGGAGGAAAAATAAGTATGAGTTGACCTACAAGATTAGCAACTGTACTGGACAGAAGTCATACTATGAAAATACTATGATCTAAAAATAAAATGATGCTTTGTTTTTGCAGCAGTGTGAAGTGCCTAATTTTATGATTGAAATGAAAAATATACAAAAGTACAAATGCATAACCCCAAAATGAAGTAAAAACTGTGCGAGAGTGCAGTGTGACTGTTCATTCAGTCAAAAAAATCTGAGTAAAATAGGAATGGTTTAGTCTACAGCCACACGATGTCACAGTCTCCTGTACCTACTCAGCCTGTGGCAAAAAGCAGAGCTGGGTTGGAGGACAGAAACAAGATTCTTGGGCCACTGCTCTTGATGTCTTCATAATATCACTAACAGTGGCACAGGACCATTTGGGCTTAGGAAATGGTAGCCTCCCCAAGAAGAGCTCCTTAAGCTGTCCAAAGCCAGAGGAGGAATTATGTACAGCTGCTATCCCATGCCAAAAAGGCATGAGGAAGAGGAGGAAGAGATGTGACAGAGCACCTCATTCTGTAAAGCTGTCTGGCCACTCTACCCATCAGCTATCATGGCACACCCCAGTTCGAAGCAGGCAGCCAGGTACGCGCTAGCTCTATAGTGAGACTCTCACATGCACACGCAGTCCTGTCCCATCTCCATGTAAGGGCCAGGGTCTGTTGTGTTCCCACTGCTTTCCCTCCTTCCCATGGAGACAGGTGGACAGAAACTTTGCTGTTGGCTTCTCAGCCCTTTAATTTCTCAGCTTGAAAAAAATCCAATTAACTTCTTGTCTTCCTTTTCTCTGACTTCTGGGAACTGGTCAAATATTCTTAATTTCTTCTTCTCCTCCCTCAAATCTTGCCCACACAGATGCAGATCTCACGGAAGACAGCTCAATAACAAGCAGCAGTGGTCCATTGCTTCATTTTCAGCGAGGCAAAGCCGTCTTGTCACTGTGCTGGGAGATTATGGAGGTGTCTTCAGCGCAGGCATTTAAACCCAAGCTAGCCCGCTGTTCTTGTCCTACGCCCTCGCACAGTGCAGTGCAGATGCCTGAAGGCAGGCGAGATGGATCCCACCCACTCTGCCTCATTTCCAGCATACCTGAGGATCCGCTGCCCTTGACTCTATATGCACCCAGCAAGTCTGAGAAACCAGCGACTGGCTCTTACAGAGAATGGGTGTCTTGATACATGGCTGTTTGGCACTGGGTTGCAGGAGAAACAGGACCAATTATCAGGCCAGTTAGCTGTTATATCTGCACTTCTGCAAGCATCCCTTTTAGCAGAAGAAATGAGAACAGGGAGCAGAGAAAGTTTCTTTAGGAAGACTAGAGTGAACTTAGCACCATATGTATTATGTCATTCACCAGAATAGCGACATTTGGTGTAAGTGGTAGGGCAAAACTCCCCGTTGCAGGGTGGGTGACAAGGCATCTATGCTTGGCGCAGCTTGGCTTTAATAAATTGCTTTCCCTATCTTTCCATTTTATACCCCCTGCAGACATGCACAAAGTTCACTGTGAAATAAATGGAGTTTTGAAATGATTGCTGACAACGTCTTCATACTGATATGTATTTTCATGGAATTATTCCACAAAATATTTCTTCTTCCTTAGAGTTCATTGCCTAAGAGCAATACTAAGTTTTGTTTAAGGGTAAAAATGAAATACCTTGGTACAGCTGTAATGATCTAATCTACATGTGATTAAATGCTCCAGGAAATACCTTGCATGTTGCCTCACTGATACTTTGAAACGCACTTCATAACATGTTCTAATACTTGTAGTCCCAAAAAAGGATTTTTAGAAACCTGTTTCTTTTCAGCCCTTTCAAGCTCCTATTGTCTCAGCTCAGGTTTTTGTTGCAAGAATCCCTCCTTCTTCATTGCTTCTCCCACTTGGAGCTGTAATCCAGGTCACCTGCAGGCAGCTCGCTGCCCTTCTATGAACCATAGCCCATCACTGGTGTCACAGGACCAAACACTGCCCAGTTCTTCTGACGACTGGAAGCAAACACAGACCATACCAGAGATACAGGGGGCGGCTGCTTCTTTGCATCCTCGCAAGCTGAATTCTCCGACTCTTGCTTTTCGTCTGAAGCTAATGGACAACCTGAGTGCGATGGCCAGTGTAGGGGCCACATACACATATAGGCACCCACCCACACTCACACACGTATTTCTGCTGTAGAGTTTTCTGAACCCCCATCTCACCAGAAATAGGATAGCCTAAGGAAATTCAAGGCTCCAAACAAGCTGGTTTTACTGTCCTGGCATCTGAGTCTAGCTGATCTAGACTAATCCTGGTTCAACATAAACAGAGAGAAGATAGGTAGGTGAGAAGGAGGAGACTGACTGTCTTGGTGGGAGATAAACCAGTGTGCAGTAACAGCATAGGGATGCCAAAATACAAGACAGAATAGACCAATTTTGTTCATTATTAACTCCATGCTAACTAATTTACTACACTCTGAAACAGAAGTATGGAACAAACAAGATCTTGCCAGATATATGTACTACAAATTGTGTCTTGGCAATGCAGCTCACCTCACTATGCTCATCTGAGAAATTTTACTCAGAACCAGCTTCCTTTCCATCCTCCATTAGATAATCCCTCTGTGTTTCATTGAAGAAATGAAAGCATATCAAGAAACCTGTGCAAGGAAGAAAGTCCTGACAGGGTCCTATTAACTTTGCAGAAATCGACTGGTTATCTCTGAAAATGAGTAAAATTTTCCCTTCTGGACAGAAAGAACCTCCCTATTTATTTGTTCAATTATAATTGCATGTTAAAATTCCTCACAAAAATGTATACAAAAAGTTAATCTATTTCTCAAAAGCATTCTTTGCATGTTCTTCCCCTTCACCTTCCACTGTTTATGGTAGCCAGTAGTCCTGACATGTCTACACAAGCTCTTTACTAGATCCCAGTGTCCCAGCAGATTAAACCAAAACCAGGAATTCTTACTGTGTGTTTAAATGTTAAAAGTAAAGCATCAGATTTTCAGCTGGCATAAATCAGCCTGATTACACTGAAGTCCCAGGAAAGCAAGAAATAACCTAGTGTACCAAATCCAGCTCACAGAAGCATGTGAAAGTTACCCACGCTCTTGCTTCGGTGGGGTATGCCCATGTAGACACATATCAATACTGAGACAACGGGAAAAGACATACTTGCTTCAGTAGGCTTTCCACCAGCAGTGCATTAATTTACCTGCTCTTGATTGTAACTTATACTCGCTAAATTTTAATTAAGCTAAAGGCATACAAAAGAAATACTGTAACAAAGCTAATTATAAACTGGTGCAGAAAGACCCTGTTCATCCACTTATGTTATTTGCAAAGGCAAGACCCTACGCATGCCTCAGATAATGCTTCTGTGACTTTTACTCTGAATGACAGCAGATTTCCATCTGCAGGATGAAATGTACAGGTCATACCTCTGCGCTGGTGTTTCAGGTCGTCTGCAAGACCCAGCAAAGTATTAATAAAACCAGTTAGAATGTTTATGCTTTTTGTTAAGGATGTGACAGCTATAAATGTTGTATGCTTTAATGGGATTATGTAATCTTGACACCCCAGATCTTACGCTATGTGGGGGCCTGCACTCTTTGGGCCTTAAAGCCTTTGTGTTCAGAGTCCCTCATGCCAAAACCATTGGCTAGGGGCAGAGCAGACTCCCAGGAGTTACCCAGCCACCTCCTCAGCCCTCAGAGAGGGTCACAGCAGGTGACTAACCTGTCCTGAGACACATTCAGCAATGGAGTGTCCTTAAGCCAGCTTTTGCAGTGGTTCACTTTCCTTCCTGACAGAAAGATTATCTAATGTTTAACTTCAAGGCTCCTTAGTGAAAGTGAAGTCCATCACTTCTTGCCTTATCTGTCATGAAGATAAGGAACAGACCATTCTTTTCATCTGTGCATTAGACATTAACATACTTAGAGATAAACCTCATGTTTCTCATCACACTCCTCTTCTTTAAACTAAATAGTTTTACTCTGCAAACCAAGTATCCAGACTTCTTAACTTTCCTTGTTCTGTTCCAGACTATCTTCAATGGGTCTTGAAGAGCAGTGCCCAAGATTGAACACAGTAATCCAGCTGTGGTTCTTCCTGTTCTGTAAGATGCATGTATCCTATAAATCAAACCCGCTGATACACCCTGGTATATCTTTTCCTGGTTTTCAACAGCATAATGATATTTACTTCTGGTTTTATCCTTAGCAATTTGCAGGTCCCTTTCCGTAGACAAGTTACCTGGCTGTTCCCCTGCCTGCCTTTGCATGGCCGATTATTCCTGCCTAAACTTTGCACCTTGAAATTGTCCCTACTGAAGTTCAATCTATTCCCACCCCCCACCCACCCAGGCCATTTCTCCAATTTATGAAAATCATTTTGAGCTCTAAACCTGTCTTCCACCACTCTGGCTGCCCCTCCCTGCCTGGACAGACAACCACAGAAATCTTCTTGAAACAGCCTTCCACCTTGATAGTGAACTACACATTATCAGACTATGGCTTCCCAAGTAGTTTGTTTTCACCTTTTAATTTTTCCATCTAGGTCCCATTTCCCCAGTTTGTTGTGAGGATATCACATGAAATACTACCAAAATCTTCTTTAAAGTCAGGATACATAACATCTACTATTACTCTTTCTGTTACAGAAATCAGGCAGATTTCTTCAGAATGAAAAACTCTGTTTACTCTTCTTTGTTTTGTTGTTGTCTTCTAGGTGCTTGGAAATACTCATTTAAATCATTAAGTGTTAGGTAAAATAGTTTTTTCCAATGCTTTTATTCCCTTCCACAACAATTAAGCTTAGGAAGAGACTTTATGTACTGTTGTGGGTACAAAGATGAGACTCAACAGTGGGATCTTCCAAATTCTTCTTTTATTAATAACATCAGTACAAGCTCCTTAAAGTAGCAATTTCTATAGATGTTAAGGTTAGCTCTTGTCACATATGCTTAAAAAAGTTGAAACTGTATCAGCTAAGCAGGAAGGAGATCAATGAGAGCCAAACTTAGCTGTGTTATTAAAAGACATTTTGCAGAGGAGAAGAGGGTGTGTAGTACTTCTTATTCCTACCTGTCAGAACTACAGTACGGACTAAAGGACAGAAACTGCCCTTGGAATTGTGTGTGGTTGTCTTCCATTATTTCCACTTTCCTGTGTGCCTTCTGGCAAGTCATTTAACCTTTTTCTGCTGCAGATCTTCTGCCTATATGATGGACATAAAGATGCTCACTATCCTTTTTTAATGTGCTTTACCAGCATCAAAGATGAAAAATGTTCTTTAAGTGCTAAGGTGTTATTTATGAATTACTTTACCTGGGCAGGGGAAAGTGAAGTTTCTCAGAATGGAGTGGTTAAAAAAAACCCAAACAAATCCAAAACAGGTAGCATCCTATATAATGAAGATAATATGCATGAAAACCTAAGGAGTTTCAGAATTCATTATTCTGCTGAGAGAGGAAAATGAAGAGGTAATGTATGCCTTTAACTCCTCTTTGTTTCATCAGTTGTCCCATGCAATCTGTAATAGCTCAGAAGAAATAAGCACATAAGGAGAAGTACATTACTGGTTGAAAAAGTCCTTGTGCCATCAAGTTCTGCAGTACCATGCTCCCTCCCTCCACAAACATCAATTTGAAATCAAGATTTATGCAGTTCAGTGTCCTTTTCTTAAGATTATCTTTTGCCATAAACTTCAGTTAGGTGTAGATCTTGTCTAGACCTTGATGACAGAAGACAGGCTGCCATCTCAGGAAACAGCAAGTAGTGCGCACAGCTACAGTGACCCTATGGAGGAGAGGAGAGCAGGACAGGTTAAGCAATTTCACCCTTAAACAATTAAACTTTTCCCAAGAAATCACATGAATAATAAACAATAATAAAAAAAGTCTCTACAATGGTCAGTTACATATATTTTATGACTTCTTGTGAAAGAACATATGAAGAAAGAAAAGAGAAGAAACAAGAAAACAGCTACTGATGAGCCTTCAACAGGCCTGTCTTTCAACACAACTTAACCAAAATATTTGACTATCTTTTATTTACATCTGTTGCATCCCCTAGACTTGAACACCATCAGAGCATGCTGTCCCACCACATCCATTCATATTCCTCAAAAATGTGAAGTAGCTGCTGAAACAGGAAAGCAAAGCTTGAAATTTGAAGTGGAGGCTTTCCTAGTGAACTTCAGAGGTGCCCAACACATGCTGGGAGGTGGTCTTCCTCTAAAGAACTTGTCAAAGCTATGGTAATTAAGTAGTAACATTTGTAAATCCTGTTTGCTAGAGTGTCACCAAGTTCAAACCAGCAATGAAAGTGATCTGTAAGCACCTAACACATGATGTAGACAGACCCATTTGCACATGCTTGCATTTCTAACGTACTTCAAAGAGGAGAGTCTTCTGCTAATATATGGCCTATATAAGGCATTTGGTATTCTGGAGTGATAACCTGTGGGATGTGAAGCAACTCTGTACAGGGGAGATGGTTTCCATCTGCAAATGCAAAAAACTAGCATTGTGCTTGTTTATCCTCACCAGAGCCTTAATATTTATTCTTCCTTTCTTAATTTTCTTTATTGGCATATACCGTGAATTACACATTTCGGTACTGCTCTTAGCTTTACCATAATAGTCAGCAAGTGGAAATCCATTTCTACTGTTTTGTCCTCTCACACTTTCCTCTTCTTTTATTCTGTTGAACTCTCCATTATTCCCCTCCAATATGACTATGTGATTATACCTCCTTTTAAACATGCTCACTTCTGCTCTCCCTTTCACTCACCAAGCACACGAACTCATTACCAATTATTTTCATCAACATAGCCTCCAATTTTTAAAAGAGGCCACTGTGATAGCTGGTTATACCCTTCCACATTTCTTATTTAACTCAAAAATTTGTCTCG
>JAVKLA010000030.1:23444937-23458195 GCA_034782735.1 Sagittarius serpentarius | reverse complement strand
CCAATTTTTAAAAGAGGCCACTGTGATAGCTGGTTATACCCTTCCACATTTCTTATTTAACTCAAAAATTTGTCTCGGGATTTGCCTCCCGATTCTGTTTTTTTCCTTATACCCTTCCACATTTCTTATTTAACTCAAAAATTTGTCTCGAGATTTGCCTCCCGATTCTGTTTTTTTCCTGACAATGCAGTATATTGGCAGTAAACTTTGGGTCCAAGACAGTTCTCTCAATATTTCTCACCGTTCTGTTGTAGAGTCTGGGATATATCAGCCAAACTACCTTTTAAATCCATTGCCAGCTGAGTAGGTTCCAGCTGAAATGTTGTTTCTCACTTCAGTGTGGATACTAAAAGTTTCAAACATGTCTTTCTTGCCTCCCACTGCGTCACAAATGCTACTTTAATAAGAAATTTCATTTGAATATGGTCTTCATAATGACCCATCCTCTTCTAATGGAGCTGGATCCTCAAATATTGACAGTATACAACACAGCTTCAAGAAAAGACTCTCTCATGAATGGGGTACTCTCCCAAATAAGACCGTATACCTCAACAAGAACTTAAAGAGTGTATTCCATATAGTTTTAGTTGTGCTTTAATGCTTTTCAGAATCTGGACAATGGGAGCAAGCCTTTACTATATGATCAGACAGCTCTATCTATATGTACAGCAATTGCTCAGCCGATTATTTGTGTCTCTGGATTACAGCATGATAACCTTGGAAAGAAAATACATCCCCTCATCCATGCCACATCAGAGCAGAGCTTTCAGTTATACTTGCAATGCCACACTGAGGGTTTTGGTACTACTGTATAAGTTTGAGATATCATCTAGGCTTCACCAGTACCATCCCTCAAATCTTTAGATATTTTAATCAGGAGAAAAATTCTGGAAAACATTTGAATTTACAGTATTATGTACCCAGATCTATAGGTGAGCATATGTTATGATAATTTAAAGTATCAGGATAATAAAATCTTGTTGGGCAGATTATTTCTGCCAGGTGTTTGATATAAGTGTTTGATATTTCTCAAGGCATAATATTCATGTTTCAGGTTGGTGGGTAGCATCACTCAGATGTCCACAAGGCCAATCATAGCTTAAGAAGTAAATATAAATCAACCACACTAACAAACTTCTCATAACTAAGTAATCAAACAACTCATCTCCTCATCTGTTATGAAGAAAGATTACAGAGCTCTTGCAAAAACTCTAAGCTTCCTGTTCCAAGACTGATTTCCAGGTCAACGCTGTTCCCTCTTTGAGGGAGCTCTTCAGCCAGAAGAAAAAAATTTAAGCCAAAAAGCTGTCCCAAGTCTAGCAAACTCTATCATGGTATTTCCTATTATAAACAAACTTTTGGAATCACAGATCAAAATTTGATATATATATTGTTCTTTCTTTCCCCAAATTAACCTTGTTCTGATCCTTCAAACTCACTCTATACAATTACGTTTGAGGGATAAATTATAGTTTCCATTATATATACACATATCATCATTGTAATGATAGATGGTATAAATAAACTGCAAGCACACATTCCATCTAGGCTTATACTGATGTACATTTGCTTGTAGCATTTTGTTAGACACACTACTGACACACAGTGCCTACTAATTAAAATACCACTCACCTACAGATAGGGATGATGCCTGGTGTGCCCAAAGGGAAATGAAGAGTCTTTGTCACACTTGCTTCTCCTTTCGGACTCACATCCCTCTTTTAAAAAAGTAAATGTAGTATGAGACCTGGGCTTAGATGAACCATCTTTTAACAAGAGTCTCTCACACAAAGAATTTCCCTAGCTTTTAGTCATTCTTTTTTATTAATCTATATATATTCCAGAAAGACTGGTTTGGTTCTTTTTTCCATCTTGCTAAAACACCCTACTTTCTTTTGAGATATGCATAAAACCCCCAACAGTCTTTTATTTTCCTGTGCTGTGTTCTTTCTCTTCCTCACCAGCTGGAAGAAGAATCATTAGTAGCATCAATGATGATTTTCTAGGTAACCAAAGATTGTATTTGTGCTTTCTCTGTTAGGTTAGAAGCCATTCAGCACCTCAAGTTTTCCAGCCCAGCAAAACCTGTATCAGAACTCTCCAGCTCAGCCTCTACAGCCATAGATTGAAATAATGTTCAGAGGTATATTTAGGTGCTCTTCCAGATACAGGTTTTCACACGCCTCCTCTTCACCATTTTCCCTTCCCAGTTTACTCACCCAGGGGACACTGGTTCTTTCAGTTACTGCTTCTTTACGGGGTGTATTTCCATCTCTTCTGACATCACAGGCTGTGACAATCTAGAAGATCCATTATTGAGAGCACCTTCCTAACCCTTACCTATATTATTTTCACCTGCAAAACTCATTAGTAAGGGCCAACGAGGCCATACCTACACTAGATTGTATTTATGTTTGTCAAGGGAGAATTTAACTTACCCTAAGGTAACAACAATTCTCTGAGTTATTAAAATGCCTCCCTTCTTCATTTGTATTCCCTTTTTGATCCCTTCTGTTTTGCATTTTCAGACTTCTATCAGATATTCTCATAAATAAAAAGGAATTATTGTTTTACTAGCTTTCTAAAATATCTCAAAGTCTGTATTTAATGGAAAAAATAAGTCTGCAAGGAAAAAGCATGCTATTTAAAATAGACTGTGCCACTACCAATTCCCTGTGCTATCCTGAAGTTCCACTAAAAGAAAGTGGAAGAAAACCTAAATATAATATGAGGATATTTTCCTTCCTTTTTTCTCCATAATAAGAGATTCAAAGATCAGTATACAACAGCAGTGGAACACATAGCACTTCCATGGACCTTAACAAAAGCACCTACAGAGAAAACTATTTTCTGCAGACAGGTTCTTAGAGATGAAAGTACCCTGCAGACGAGACCTCTGAACAGGTTATCGACAAGCTCCCCTCACTAAAGAATCCCCACACACAGCTCTACCCACCAACCTCTGTGGAAGTTGATGCTTCCCTTAGCTTCCTTTTGAGGGATCAAAACTCAGCACCAAAAGTCAGTTCTCCAGACTGCAAAAGTGTCACCCATACTAAGGGCACGAGCTCGTATGTAACTGGTGGGTCCACAGATGGGGGTGTTGATGAGGGCCCCAGGTGGGGCTGGTCAGGGCCATTAAGGCTTACTCAGGGCCCTGATATAGAGTAAATGATAAGAAAATAAAGAATTCAGCCAGATTCAGAAATAATACTAATGAAACAAAAGACATTACTTGCTTTGTGTGAATTTCAAGACAAACATTTGAAGAAGATCCTTGGGTAAGATACTGTGCTTTGGGAACTAATAAGTGAAGTTCTGAAGACTGTCCTTTGATGATTTGAATATGTAAAGCTTAGTAGAAAAGAAAAGCACCCAGAAAAATGCATTCATTAAAAAAAAACACAGAGAGTATATCTCCACCTCTTTTGGTACACTATTCTCTAAACTATTCAGCCAGTAGCCACAGACACATCTTCATGTGGCCTAGGAAATATGCTTACACAAAGGCTTCCAGAAGACCAAAGTCTTTTTCCACCACATCAAGAAGGTATGCAAAAAAAGTATGCTGAAATAGAAGAGAAACTCCTAGTACTTGCACAGACCTATTTACTGGTTCATTGCATATTTGTTCGTCTTAGTTTTTAACAAGAAACAGAACACAGGTCACTGGTTATTTTTTCAACTAAGATCCAAATAATATGACTTCACCTATTTTTTCCCCACACTATGACCCTATCACACAAAAGTTTTAATAGGAGAAAATACTCCAGAGTATTTAGAATAGAGTTGGTAACCAACCACCAAACTAAGAAGAAAAATGGATGATAAGAACAATCTGACCTCATCCTGGCAGAAATGTTAGTTGATCAAAGCAAGTCAGAGATGAAGAACTAACACATGAGACTTGCCGGTGACTTCAACTCCACCTTCATCAGCAGCGAATGAGTCAGCTTGCAGCAAATGCATTACCATATTGGCAGGATCAAAATAACTTTCATATGACTTATAGACTGCCTCTGAAAGGACAGCTGATTTTGATCCCTCAAGTACTTTAGAGGGCTGTGTTCCCCCAGTACCTTGAGGAACATAAAGTTACAACAAAATACATGGTCAGATGACAACATCTCGTATGCTAGTCTGCTTTCTGTAGTACATTCAGGCTATTCAGTAAATAAGCATTTGGAATATAATAGTTTAGGTGTAGGAAGGGAAAAAAAGGCACCAATAATAACAATCACCAGGGCCATAAATCTCCTCAAAGCTACCTGCCAGATCTTGGCAGTAGAAGCAACAGACTTGTTTTTTTGGAAAGGACACAAATACAGTAATGTAGCTGATTATTTCTCCAGATATATTGGTTTGGCTGTACTTATATAGACCTCATTGGCACACATTGTCCAGAAAGTAAAGTAAATACTTGAGAAACATGAAGTCCTCATGTCAGAAAATGGGCCTTTAAAACAATCAAAGTATTTACACAGAGCTTTTACATTCAACATTTTTGTCATAGTTTATTTTGCCCCCAGAGCAATGGAAAAAAGGTAGAGATGAGAAGTGAACAAAATAGCACAGATTAAAAGAAAAACAAACCCACAAACCTTCTGCAAAAATTAATGTGTTGATATAAAACACTTCTAGCTAGTCAACAACCATTGCACCTGGATCTGCTCCTGCAGCATTTCTGATGGTAAGAAGATTAAAGATGATTCTATCCATGGCACCCAGACAGCCTTAAACTAAATGTTCCAGCTCAAAGGAATGTTGAACATGAGAAGGTGAAATAAAAATCCATCAACAACAAATGTCAATGCTTGGAGCAAAACCGCTGCCTGACCTGAGATCAGGGACTGGTGCTCTCAGACATGTGGAGTTATTCAGAATTTAGCAGATATTCCTAGCCTCCTTTCTGTGAGGAGTCAGAAGGATTTCTTTGGAGGATCTGGACTCATCTGCAGTATTTTCCAGTTCAACAAGGAGAGATCAAGGACTTGTTTGAATTCCCTATTGAAATGTAAACTACTTAGGAGACTTCCCACAAGACCACATCAGAAGCCAGAACTATCCTCCTAAAGAACTGATCTTCAAACCTCTATGGGTATGCTCCATACGCATGTGCACGTGTGTTTGTGTTTTAGAAATGCTGATTTGTCATTTTAAGTTTTAATGTGATTGCCAGACAGAACCAGGATACATTGTAAGGTTAGGATAATAAACAGGGCAATTTCATGAAAGAGTTTTTTCCTAGCAGCAGCACGAGCCACGTTCTTACTAAAAAACATCAGATTACACCAAATATTTCATTTTGTATGAGAACACTCGTATCAAAACATTACCATTTGCTAAAACAAAATACTGCTTTTCATACTGGGAAAGTTTTATGTAAATTTCTATCAGCCTGGGCTGATGCAGTGCCTTGTACTATCGGGATCTTGTTTTTTCCCTCTGGTGACAGAGGCCTTCCTTGGTTTTTAACTGTCAGACACAGGTACTTCTTGAATTGCATATACAGTCCAATCCCAGAGTACAGCTATCCCGTATCTGTCATTTTATAAAACTAATCAATCTGACTTTAAACCTAGACTCTTCAAAACCCTGAAAGAAAGAACACCCTAACACATCTTACGTGTAGCTATGGAGGCTGAAGGCCTGCATGTTTTTTCTTCTTCCGTCAGGTTTTCTTCTTATTAAAATTTTTCTCACTGTGAAACAAATTATTTCAGCAAACATTAAACTACAATATTACTAAAAATACAAAAGTAAAACAACAAAAATTACACCACAAAAACTAAACCCCAATAAGAGGTGAAATAGAAGAAAGTGCCATTTGCCCATGTATCCTGACTGGCTGCAGTTTTGCTAGGAGTTTCCTGCCATGTTGCCTGAAGCCCCACGCTCTTCCAGAGCATTTGTGCAGCACCATCGAAGCATTATCCATGGGCAGGATGAGCCTGATGCTTCGCAGCATCCCGACTTCTGCCTGTGTTTTGCAGAAGTCTCCTTACGTAGGCATGCTGTGCATATCAAAATAGAGTTTCCAAGGGATACAAAGAGAAGAACACCCACTTTGTAGTTCCCAAAGTTGGCCGAGTCAGCTACCTGTTCAACGCAGTCAAGACATGTTCAGAAGCAGAGCTGTAGTCATATAAACAGCTTTACTGATGAAAATGCAAGTGCATACAAACTTCCAGCTCTTTGAGGCTAAGCATCAATTCAGTGCATGATTTGAAGATCTGAATTTTAACTCTAGATGTTTCTGGGAACAGTTAGAAGAGCTAGATAACCTGAATCCTGTGGTGGATTTAGTCCAAAGAGTCTATACTTCCTCTGTAATTTTGAAAATTTGCCCCTGCTCTTGAAGGGTAAGAGGAAGGCTTTCACTTTACTTTGAAAGAAAGAAATGTACTACTTCAGAAGGACTCAATAAAGCAACTCCACACCGATAATATCCTGAAGAAGTAAAATATTTGCCTCTGACTGCAGCAGAGAGAAGATCTCACCCATAATTTTGTTCTGTTTGTTGGATTTTAGTTCACTTGAAAAAAAACCGTGTAGTTACCTGGGATCTACATGATAGGTGTTTACCTAATTCATTTGCTACTCAGTATTTCCAGTTCAGGGGGTTTGCTGAGGTTTTTGGCCCTGACAGGTGTCCCTGAAAGAAGTGCAGCTTCAGTAAAGGTCCATATCTTGCCAAAAATCATAGTTTCATAGGTCCAGAAAATACCGAGGCTGAGTGTAATCATCCTAGACTCCCTGTCTAGGTCTCCCAAAGGAACAGGAGCCGGCGTGGGGGTGAGAGGGAAAGGCTCCAAAGCATCTTGGCAGCTGTAGGTGGGGTGAGGGGTGCCCTGGACAAGCCACTTCCCTCTTGCAGGGCCACCTCTCCTCACTCCTGACTTCGGTGCCTTCATATGCCTGGGAAGGGCCCAAGCCAGTCTCTCTTTCAAGATGGGGGAGCGTGCTGTCTCTGTTCAGAGGCACAGAGAAATCCAGAAGGAGGTTGCAGGAGGAGTAAGAAACTCCTTACCAGTCTCGTCAAAATAGGTTTGTGTATTCTTTCACTGAGACTCTATTATAACAGTCTTGTTACTGCAGTTATTCCATAACATTATTTAACCGATTTTCATCCTTTTAACACCATAAATTTGCATACCAGGAGGAACCGAAATTCAGGAACTTGCCAGGTCCACATTCAGAACTGAAGCACATATTGTTTCTCACCACAGTTAGAGACACACAGCTATTTCTGCGTCAGCCAAATCAATGCTCAGACATCCAAAAGAGAAGTCTGAGAGGTTATTTCTGTCAGTCAGCAATCCAACAGAGGGTTAACATGGATTGGTTATAATCATACATTTATGTGCATAGTTTTTATATATATACATATATATATAAAACTACATTACACGATGTGTGTATATATACGATACACGCATCTCTTAAAGCAAAGTCAAACCTGTCATCAGCTGAATGCTTAACACAGATATATTACTTTTAAACACTTGCCTAGGAGAGAATCTGCACTAGGGAGTACTGGTATACAAGCACAGTGTATTTTGTATTTCTGTAGAAGATTACCTCACCTCCCTCCATTTCCTCTAAAATCTTGGTAGAAGAGGAAATTAAGGGAGACAAACTGAACTGTGATGCTTAGGGAGTCCCTTGATTCTGCCTGTCACAGTTTTAAGCCTGCCCGGGGCCTCAGGGGAGTCTGGCTGTTCTTACTCCTCCTCTGCCAACCAGACAGTAACGGCCCACTGCTTTTATTCATTACCCTGAATGTAATGCACTAAATTTAACAAGTAACACACTCAGCGGGAATTTATTGGCCTTTTGCAGCATGATTGCAAGGTAGAATATGGATATGGATTCCAATTACTGCTGACACTCAGATAAGAGGAACAAAGCCTATATATGATTGTTATTAATCAAAGGTGATATCTGGTATTATGAAGAAAAGAAAAACAAACTAAGAATAATTTAAGAATACTTAGTTAAGTACTTTTTTTCCTATCAAAATGTCAGTTGTTCCAAATAAAATTATGCTGATATTCTCTAGCTAATAGCATATTATAAAAAAATGGCCAGAAAGAAAATGTAAATAACAAATGTTATTGATTAAAAAATGACATGGAGAAAATTAACTTCCCTGGAGATGTAATATACTGTGCAAAGCCTAAAATAAAAATATGCATACTTTCACAGCTACAGAAGTATTAATGATCACTAAACAAAATAAAAATTCTCTGTAATATCTTCCAGAGAACTGAGATTCGTATTCATCTGACAGTATTAAAAGATGGGATAGGAAGAAATTAATTTTTCTTGTTCACATCTGGAGTTTAAATAGGTACAATATGAATGGGCAAAGAACAAGCCAAAGACCACTGCATCAAAATTCCAGAAACCAGCAGATGTGAAACACATGTATGTCTCTCCCAAACCTCTCCCAGGTGAGCACAGAAACTAACCACTTCGCTATATGTGTTTGCATTCATTTCGTAACACTGCAACCCATGGCGTATTAAATACTACAGTCATTCAGAGCAGTAAGAGGCAGAGAACTTGGATTCATAGTGTTTAGAATTGCCATTTAGCTTGGACCTAGAAGATGAAAGTCCTTTCCAAGCTACCTAAGCCATTAAGGTCAGCAGAGTGGGACCACAGTGCTTGTGAAGTTTCTCATTACTATCTGTTCCCGATATTCAGGCTGAACTCATTAGATGAAGAATATTTTCTGGTAACAACTCCATTCATTCCCTTTCTGAACCATAAACAGGATGGACTACTTTTTAAAACCAGTGAGTTAAAAAAGGTGAAAATATCTGAAAAGACAGCACAGTACAATTTGCTTGAAATTCAGCGAGTCTGCTATCCACAAACAGGCTACCTCATATGCCTACAGATATGACTTATCTATTAGTTCAAAAATTAATCAGAAAAGGGGAAAATGATGTTGCAAATGCCACACAGGCCTTTCCTGGCCCAACCCTACCATGCTTTCCTGCTTCTTGAGAACCTATTCCCTATATGCTATTTATTTCCTGGTCCCTTCAGTATTGGTAAAAGGCGATGTATTTGCCCACTGGGAGCAGAACTGACACCAGCAGTTGTCTCAAACAAACCACCATGAACTTTTCAGTGAGACTCCCATAAAGGAATCTGATGCAATAACTTGGAGCCCAAACTTAAAGGAACATCGACAATTCCCCTGTCCTTAATTAAAGACTTTATTCTACAAGACGTTACTATCATGCTATCTGCGTAAGACACAGCATATATATAAAACTTAGTCCACAAATAACCTGTGTTAGTTTGCCTTTTCTGAGATGCTGTCTGTCACCTGTGAAAAGCAAGACACCAGTTTGCTGATGTTGAGGCTTATATTTTTCATCTCTCTTGCGAGCAAAAAATGCCATAAGCAGATTAGCGATCGTCTTACATATACAAGATAAAATACAAATTATAAAGATTTACCAATCTCATCAGATAAGGAGGGGAGACAAATCTTGATTTTAATGAAGGCAGTTACTTAGTAAAAGAGAAAAGCAATCATGTTTTCTCACCCCATTTTTGCCATTTTACGTAGTATATGAAAGTGTTTTGGGACTGTGTACAGCAGGAGAGACAAGAGAATAAACAGAGAGGAATAACATATTTTGAGGAAAAATTACTTTTTAAGCAGACCTTATATACACCATGTATTGTATATTACCTATCACATGGTATTACTTATCTATATGTGAATGATGGATTGTATGAGAGTAAAATCATTTTTGCTGCATTTGATGTTGTAAGGTATTACTGAGAAATATTTGACTACATATATACATGATTTCAAAGTGAGAAACAGTTGGGTCGATGATGTAGCCTTGGGTATCAAAGAAATCTTTTATTTTTATTAATAGCGCTAGCATTTTCTTGCAATGTATGTTGTTTGTCACCGAAGCAGAAATGGAAGCAGCTAAAATTTTGATTCCTCAGAGCGTGCAGTTACGTATATAACTTTAAGCTTGAGATTAGTGCTCACCAGGCCTTTGTAAATAAGGACTTTACTAAATGATGACTTAGTAAAATACACCGTTTTTCCAAACCTTGGCTTTAGAGAGCTTTTGGACCCCAAAAGAAGGGTTAGTTCTCTAGCTAAAATGCATGCTGGCCTTTTACAGTTCTTCCTCACAGTAAAATAAATGCACAGAAGCTATGTTCCTGTGATTTTGTACACATTGTTTTGTAGAGAACATGAAACAAATGTTGTTCCTTCATACTGCAGCTAGATGCTTATATGGGAAAAAAACCCCAAGGGTGGCTATTGTAGCTTGTCAGTATTGCAACAAATGTTAGAATTCCAGCCTTTTGTTCTCAAATGTTAATGGCAAAAAACCAACATCTTCTGAAAAAGATTACAATTTAAAATGGTAATGATACATTTGTCTCAAGAGAATTTGTATTCTGTCTGCAAATCAATCAAGATATGGTGAAAGGATTTAGAGAGAAATAGCAGCTGAATGCATAAAATCCTGGGAACAAAGAATGGTACCTGCATACAGGAGACAGCTGGCAATACCCATCAATGGACAGAGAAATGCATTTCTCCTTATTCTTGTAAATACAAAACCTCGTCAATTCTGGTAGATTCTGTTATATATGACACAATTTTTGTTTACAGCATGCTGTCAAGAAAGAAACTGTTCCCTCCATATTTTTGCTAGCACATACCGTGTATGTATATTAGATCCAGACTCTCATGATTGGAATAAAATCACTGAAATGTGGATCAGGTTGATAACTTTAATGCAAAATATTATCTTATCTTTTTTTTTTTTTATTGAATTTCTCACAATGCTTTTAACACACTAATCCTTAAAAATCATTTAAGCAATAAGAGTAGGAGAAGGCATCACCTTGGAAGGGAATAATTTCATGCCTCAGATGTGTTGTGAAGCATGAGGACAAAGAATGAGTGACTTCAGTCACCTGAGAAGTGCAATGATTCCCAGAAATGCACTGCCTAAAGTATCTTATTGCTATTACTGCATGGAAATTATTTTAGAAAAGGTCACACCCATGGAGCTAGTAAGAATGATTAGATATGAATGATTAAGGTTGCAACCATACAGCCTATAATTCACTGTTTAATAAATGAGTTCTTCCATCACGCTTTTAAAAATAAAGCGCACATTTTAGAGATTAAAAAGAACCTCCTTGCTCAGGTAAAGTGCCACCCGGGCCGAGCGTGACTGTCAAAGCTCTGCTACAGCAGCTGAGAAAACTCATCGTTTGAGCTGCTGTATCTACCCCAGGGGACTTCCACGGTGACATTTGTCCAACCCCAAAACAAGCGTTCAGGAGATGCAAAGATGTTTGTGCTGACTAGAAAGGCACCCACAAAGGTGAGCATTGCTCTGCCTTACTGCTTACTGGAGTGCTGACGCTGGCATGCAAGACACCGCCATTGGGAAGCGCCCATTGCCTCTTCCTCTGAGCGATGCCTCCGCCCAGGTTTGCCCCTGAGAGCAGCCACCATCTTCCTGGGCTTAAGAGCGCCAAAGAAGTAAAGACATGTGCTCCGCCACTGCGTAGGCAAGCGCCAGGGGTGCTCTCTGGGCCAAAGGTCTGTTTAGGTCGGGAGCAAATACTTCGGATTCTGTTACTAGTTTTGCTGGAGCTTTTATCACCGTTTTGTTTCTTTTGCAACGAAAAACCACTTCCATTCTGCAGAGCTGAAACAAAATGATGGCTTATTTAGGCAGATTTTGTATTTAATAAAAAAGAGGTTTCGGGAAACCTGCAAAAACTTTAAAAAAAACATCCTTCATTATATGGAAATCAGGCTGCATTTTGGTTTGCTGATGCATCATTTCATGGATTCTACTACAGCATATTATCAACTATTGCATGGAAACAACACTTTGATTTTGGAAAAAAGAATCATTTTTCTTCTGGAAAAATTTGAACTACAGCTATTTTTTTAAGATACATCATGAATCTAAAGTTTCATCTTTAAAGATCACGTTCCCACTCCCATTCTTGGTATATGTTGTAATTTAACACTGCTAGATATTGTGACAATATTTTCTGCCTTATTCATGTCAATTTATTAATTGCATCACGCTTGGTCATTAGTTTCAGGAGAGTTTTCTTTAATTCTGTGATACTATTTTTTTCCATTTGCCTGATAATCTGAACAGCAAGAACAAAAAGCTAGATTAAAATTTAAAGAACTAAAGGAAAATAAAGTCGTTTCTGTTTTTTAACCAGCATATTTTGTACAACCGCTAGTTTGTTATGGATCTGAGAAACTGATCTGAGTATCTGAAGCACTTTTGACTTTGCTGTCACAATGAAATATTTAAATTAAGGGACTTATTTTTGCTGCCTTTGAAGTACTATTCAAAGTACCTCATACGGATAAAAAATGATAAGAAATCAAAAAGATAAGGCATACTTGAGGAAGTATTCTCACAGCCCACTCAAGGTACATAACTCAAACATGATTCCATGTAACTAAGTTTAGCAGCCAACATCCACCACAGAGGCAATATGTAGAGGCAGGTTCTGTCAGAGTGTAGTAAAGAAGATTTAATTAGGATGTATAAATTTAGAAGATGCAAAGAGTCCCACCATTTCCAGCCACACTGTACTGAAATATTTTATCAGTAAATACAAACATTCGCAGGAATGCCACAAAATAGATTTTGGGGTGGTTTTTTTGTTTGTTTGTTTGTTTGTTTTTTTGTCTCCATTTATTTCTCCATTTATTTTTTCTTTTGTAGACATGCTGTAAAGTGGGGGAGGGAAGTTTTAAACAGCGAAGAAAGTCTCACATTCAAGATAAATTTACAAGGCATTTACTGATTGCCAGAATGCAAGAAATGCTGTAAATGACTCCTTCTAACTTGAACTTCTTCTGTTCGATTTTCACCGATTGTTCCGGGAATAAACAGAGGCAAGTGTGTTGGTCTCAGCACCTGAGAGTAGGCGAGATCCTGCAAGCCTTTGTCTGTCACATCAGACTGTGGAAAGACTTTGGAGACTCAGAAGGACTTGACAGCTTTGCATCCTCCGGAAGAGACTAATTTGCTGCCAGTTGTGGTAAACAGTATATATTGTGGTAAACAGTATATATTGTGGTGGGTAGTGGGCTTAATTACCTACAGTAAGGGTTCTTGGTTTAAGAACTCAAGCTGCTCAAGCTGGAAATCATGAAATGGCCACAATGCAATCTTCCTGGTTTTCTTTACTCCCGCCCGTC
>JAVKLA010000030.1:23392845-23444837 GCA_034782735.1 Sagittarius serpentarius | reverse complement strand
ACCCCCCACCCCCCCCACCCCACCCCCGCCTTTGTGAGCTGGTTTGCATGCTCTCATTTGCAAATGTTGTTGGGACAATGTCAGGTTGCTCTAGGCCAAACATTCAGATTTCTTATCTATATTTTATAAAACTTAATCCCACTGGCAATATTTGCTTGATTTTTCTAATGGTTCCAATGAAAACAGTGTTTCATTTGGCTTAAACTGTGATCACAGATGAAACATTACAGGACTATGCCAGGATATGAGGGCCAGACACCGAAACCAACTCTAAACAAAAACTGAAACTACTTAGTATGTTTATTGGTTATGAAATCTGCAAAAAAAAGGAAAATAGCCCTAAAAAAACATAAGAATTGCTTACACAAAGAAATAAATTTTCAGTGATTATATTTATGATGGAAAATGTTCCCTTATAACAGCTTGGCAGTAAGTTTACTCCTGGGTTTTTTTTGAAGGTAATATACTACTTATATATTGTAACATGCTGCTGATGTGGTATCAACTAGCTTTCCGGCTCAGAGCTGCGGGGTCCCAGACGTGGCAATGTTCATTAACACCCAGCAGTTGGATAAATTATCAGCCAACCGGCATGCAGAGTTTCACATCTCTCTTCTGTAATTTAAGGGGGACCTTCCCCTCCGGCCCACTCCCACTCCGAGTTTAACCCTTCAGCAAAACTTTTATGCTGTCTTTGCAAGGAGGTCTAATCCATACTAAATATGCTAATCAAGAAAACCTCAAGGGCCTTTCTTGATCATTTCAGTTATACATATATGGTAAATCTGCAGCTTTCAGTGTTATCTACAGTGAGAAGTCACTGACTCTGGTCTATGAAATGTCATTTGCTTTGTCCTGTATAATAGGCAGGTTTTAAACATACTATTTTTTATCAACAAACGCAGGCTGGGAGATTAGCTCAGAAGGACACATTCCGTACAGGCAAGACAGATGCCCTGTCTGAGCACTTTGACCTTCCCATCAACAGACATCGCCACAAATAATTTGGTGGGGAGGGGGAAGGGAAGCTGAGGAAAAGTGTCCACCCTGCCAGCATCTCCATCCACACATCCATAGTACACACAGAGAATACCCCGATGCCAGAGCCCTGTAACGGATAACAGCGGAAGTCCATCAATTCTTGCAGCTAGCCTCTTTTTTTTAATTGTGAGATTCCCCAGAAAGAAGAGTGTCAATAAGAAACACAGATGGGGCGAGTCCCTGCAGCACTACGGTGTATGCTGGCAGGCAGTCAGCGAGAAGCCATAGCCCCAGAGAAACAGATACATGACTCCCACACCAATGGTCTTGTTCTTCTCTGGAAAACCCTCTGGGATCTGCTGGCTTTGGGAGAGAGACCTTCCCTTGCCCTTTTCAGGGTAGGAAAAACCTGCCTCATCCCATGGAGAAATTAAGGAAATATCTGCCAGTTACATCTCATGGAATTTCCCTTCGATCAACACCCTTTGTTGCAGGTATTTCTATAGGCAGAAAAGGGGTTTAGGCCCTGGCTTGAAATTGCTAAAACTGTAAGACCATGTCACGCTGCGTGCAAACGCTGGAAAAGAGCACATTTGAGAACCGTGCTGGAGAAAATGGTGGACCTTCCTCCTCCTCAGGCCTTATTACTTGAGCTCAAGGGTCCATCTGGTGAGTTGCTGCACTGCCTGCACCCACCTCCAGGCTGGACACCCCCCCTTCTCCCAGAGGGGAAAAGGAAAATCAGGGCATTACATGAGGAAGCGACATGGCGGTTCCTCGTAGCTTCGCTCCCTCGCTTCAGGTACCAGCTGAAGATGGGGCCCTGTGCGCTAAAACAGACCTCTCGTAAATATTTCATATTCCTGAGTCAAGCAAAAAATGGCTGCCACCGCCCTTTGCATTTCTATTATTTAAAGGGTCACTAATCAAGCAGTGAACTTACCTTTCCGACAAATCTACATACCAGACAATCAATATTCATCTGGTGCTAGCGATACTCTTTCCCCCGCCCGCCCAGCGAGTGAATGCAAGCCGGGCTGTCTCCCTCCTCGCTGGGGATTAGCACAGCCTGGGCAACGAGCCCCAAGGACTCACGAGGGTGTGCTGCTTCCGACACCCCCGGGAAACTGTTCGCACTCGCCGCCAACCGCCGCAGTGGGTACAGTAGTGGCGAGACTAGGAAGGGTTAAAGTTTTGTCTGTGACACTGAAATTGAGGCCAGCTGTAGGTCATATTCACGTCCCAGTCACAGGAAAATGAACCTGTGAGACAGAACCTAATTATCTGCTAAACCAAAAGCCAGTCTCAGTTCAATAACTTACGACAGAGCTGGCAGCCAGATATAGCGTTGTCATGGTAACGCCGAAAAAAAATCCACTGCAGTAGAGAACAAGAAGGAAAAGAAGGAGACTGTAACCCTAAATATGCTGTAGCCATTTGATCTTGGACAAGTGGATATGTCTAAAGAGCCAGATTGCTACAACTGTCTATCCACTTTAATATCCTCTATAATTGCTGAAATGAAAAACGCAATTACAGTGTGCTCTGAGCTAAAAACCAGGAGTAACTGGCTAACCAGGAATTAATTTCAGAGGGAACAATATCGGCTTCTTTCCCCTCTCAACACACACGGACTGAGAAGTATGTGGGGGCTGGAGAGCAGAGGCGCCTGCTTCCCACTAGTCCAAAATCACTGCGTGCCAATCAAACCCTTGGTTTTCCCTGTCACCTTCCCCTCCTCCCTCTTCTTCCATCCACAAGCCATTACACACACGGGAAAAGTTTAGTAGAGCAAGGCACTGAAGATCGCACTTTGGAGACCGTAATGTCTGAACTACGTGAAATTATGGGTGACATGAGTTTAAGCTCTCAACAAAGCATCCTAAGCATGGTCCCGTACACAAGACGCACAACAGATCACGGGGCACCACGATGGACCTATGGTCCTTGGAGTCATGGGATGAGGGATCCCGTTCTCCCAGCACACTCCTTTTGGGAGCTAAGCACAGCACTCTCAAGCTCCACCAGCGCTAGATGTGGGGCTTTTCGCAGCTGACCCCCCCCAGCAGCAAAACAAAGGACACCGTCCTCGGATGGCTCGCTGAGCTGGACAGGCGCAGGCACACACCAGCAGCTCAGCTCTGGACCGCCACCACCCTGCTCTGCCAGGCTCCTTGTCACAGCTGCAAAAAAGTTCACAAAAAGTCAGAAGCAAGCACGTACCGAGCACAAAGTCAAACGCGTGTTTTGAAATACATGTTCAAAAAGTCATGTATGCATATGTGGGTATATATGTGCACATATTCTTACTGCTGTGAGGACCACAAAACCAATCTCTGATCATTTTGGCCAGAGATATGGATTTGATGTCAAAAAGATCAGCAGTGATTTCATGAAAGAACGTATTATCTGTTTATGTGTGTGTATGTTAAAGACACATTTTAAATGAAACGTCATGGTTAGAAAAATACAATTAAACTGAATAAACCACTGATTTTTGTCGGCACTTCTGTATAGGTGATTCCAGCTTGCAGCCAGAGCTATCCGTGCTATCCAGAGCAGCTTGCTGAAGAGTGAGGCTTCACCCCCAGATGCTAGAAACTGCAGGGTTTCAGATTCTCCCATAGGCATGCTATTCAGACTCAAAACGTTCTTGCCACTGCTAATTTTATGAGAGACTTCTAAAAAAATAATAGTATTCCAGGGGGTTAGGATAGCAAAATCATTTCCAACCTGAGAGTGTAATTAGGAAATATTGCCCTCATATTTTTACCCTGCACAGGCTTTTTTTTCTTCTGAGTGGGTAAGTGAAGTGCAGATTTGGCAGTTCTTTTTCAGAAAAAGCCCTCATTCTGATAATAATGCTGTCTGAATAAGAAACAGTCGTTTAGGTGCGGTGCCTTCTGAAGTGGGTTATGTATCAATTGCTACTGCATAGTGCTGTATAAGTAACAAAAAAAAAGGAGAATTCATTCAGCAACATGTTATTGGTAATCTAGCTTTTTTAAAAAAAAAAAAATTAAAAAAAAAAGATTTAAAAAAAAACCCAATAAACCAACCCCAAACCCACAAAACTCCACAGCCAACATATTGTGTAGATCTCCATATCTCCATATTGTTTGAGACTAGCATCCTGACCTTGTAAATACTTAGTATTAGTACCTAGTCCAGTGAGTAGTTCAGCTGAGGTGGTAGAGGTGTCTGGTATCTATTGAGAATTTGAGCATGACCTTTCTATACACGTACAGGTTTTGTTAGCGGCAACGCAGATCAAAGGGGAACCATGCTACTATTTGCAACGAGCCAGGCTGACACTTGGCATAAGTGAGGTCTGCTAAAGTCAGCGGGCCTGAACCTGATTATACCGGTCATGAATTTGGCCTCATTTTCATCACGGAAAATATAAATGACCTTGTGCTTTTTTCCATTGAGCTCTGTATGTCTGAAATGTTAGCAACTTGCTTTTCAACCAGTCCAAGAATGTGCTGAGTCTCTTCAAATTGTGTAAAGGATTTTTAGGAAAATATCTTCTGTAACTGCTGGAAATTGGCTTTAATGCAAAGGATCTAACTCAGTAAACTGATAACTCATTTTTGAGATAAATTTTCTAACAATGCCTCTGAATCTTTACTACAAAGAACGCTCTCATAGGAAATTCAGAGGCATGCAAATAATGCAAAAGAAGAGAAAAACTATTGGGAAAGGTAACATTCAGTTCAGCACAGGGATCAGACATTCTGCTTCCATTTAAAAAAAGGAAAACAAAAAACACACTGGTCGTCACACATGGGATAAGGAACAAAATCTGGACTTTGCTACTCAAATGTACTTGTTTCCCATCTGAGCCTGCAGACACTCTGAGACAGTATTTCCCAAAAGAGTGGACTGCCCTTTCCTTCTCAATTACATGGGTCTGCTGAGGAAAACCAGGCTCATACAGGGGCCGAACCAAAGGAGAGTCCCAGTGTGGGTTTGCGGTACCGCTGCACAACAGAGCTGCCTCTGCTCCCTTTGCTTCTGATAGACAGGGCCGCTCTTACGACTGGAGCTTTTTTGGGAAAGGAAGCAACCATCCTCACCTGTGATGTTAGCAGCACATTTATCACTAACAAATCCCTAGACCGTACACTTTAAACTGGTCGTTGCAGCTATGAAAAGGGTAAACTGGAGCACTGACACAGTATTTGTTTACACAGCTGAAATCCAAATGTGTGCCTCACTTGATCTTCTGACGTTTGTAGAAAACAGTAGGAAAAGACCGATTAATGAAAAACGAGAGCACCATTTTGTCATGGCAGAAACATTAGGGACAGCTACTGATTAAAGAGTCTCTCTTTTCACATCAACATTAAAAAAAGTAAAGAAGAAAGTGCAAAAAGAGAAGTCATGAACTGACCATTATGGCAGTAACAGTGGTCAAATGCTGGCTTGTGTCTGCGTATGAAACGCCGGCTTACATAAACCTGAGCTACACACAAGTATTCACTGACGTATTTCACTATGCTGTGCTTTTATCCAACTTCCCCTGAAAATATAAACTCCAAAAATGAAACTGGTTGCTATAGTCAGACTGGAATATTTTAAGGGAGACACCTTTCTGAACAAAATAAAAGTAGTTTGTGAAGTTCATGAGAGTCCAGTGGAACGGGACAGGAACACAGGACTCAGTTTCCTACAAGTAGCTGTCTGTTGCCCTTTGTGAATGGCTTGGGGTATCTGAGACATCTATATGAGGCTAGCAGGTATGTCGTACAGTCCCTGCAGACAGAGGCAGAGACGGTCAAGCCCTGCGCTCCAAGGCTGCTCGCAGGGCTGAGCAGACTGCTGCCCCGCGCCTCTCCAGAGGGTTTAGTAGCCTCAGCTTGGGGATGCGCTACCAGCCCACAGTGCAGCCAGGTTAGAAATATGCACCGGGCACAATGGCTACCTAGTCCAAAGCTCAGTTGTTTTCTGAGCTGACTACAAAGCAGTCAGCTTGCTTCTCCACTGTATTGTGTAGTTCTATATCCTAGTATCAAACAGGGGAAAAGTGCTGTCATCCTTATTTTACACAGTTTAAATGACTAGGCAAAGGGATAGCAATGGAGTTGTCACCTACTTTGTCCTAGCCATACTGGGTGAACTGGATTGTCTTACATAGATTGGTCACCACTGTGCTGAGCAACTAACATTAAGTTCAAAGGTTCTTACTACGCAGTCAGGTCTAAAAGAAATTCCAAGTAACCGCATGAATCAATTTGATTGGCCTCATCAGCCATGTTGTAGCATGTGCTAATAAACTGGCATTATACAGCAGAGTAGCTTTACTTGATCTAATCCTCCTCAAATCAGCACTTACTATTAGATGTTAAATTTTGTTTGTGAAATAAGAACTCAATGACTGTCTTAAAAATGGGCACTGTGAATTATTTCAGATAGAGTCTTTAGTAAAATCATACAATTTACAAATCATGATGCTAGTTACTTCAAAAAGCTCATGTACAGTCTACATGCATCATCTAATAAAGCTGCTATATTAAAAGCTAAAATCTCTATTTGAACTAAACAGTTAATATTTAAATGCATGTTCCATTAAAAACATGCCAGGATAGTTTTGCATCATGTTAAATGATACACAGTAAGGCCACTTGATTTGTTTCTATTTTTGTTGCAATTTTTAGACACTGAGCAAACTAGCTAAATATTATATTTCTTTGCTTAAATCTAAACAGAACCTTTCAGTTTGTTAATATAGATGACTTAAAATCCTTTTCCAGAGCTGGTATTCTACTTTGATTCAGTCTTCAATGTAAACTTTTCATCTTGTTCTTGAAACCCATGACTCGGTAGATATGATGTGCTACAAGGGCTGCTAGAGTAAGAAATGCCTTCCAGTGTGCATTATGCTGTCCCCCATGTAATCTGGGGATACGTTAAGTATAAAAGGATCAAGCTCGTAGTATGGAGCTTTTTGGAAGTGGCAACAGTTTAAGTAAGTGTTTTGTAAGGATGGTGGCCACTCTTCAAAATGTTTAGATTTGATGATGACATCTTAGCAGCTGAAGCCAATGACAAAAGCTCCCCTTGACTTTAACAATGCCAAAGCATTCCTTTATGGAAACTACAAGGCTGCAAGATGCCTGTGTCTTCCAGGGCATGCTTTGCACTGATAAAAACAGTCATGAGAACATCACAGTGCCATATGTCACAGTTCTGATCTAATCCATCTTAAAATCTCTCCATTGTACAGAACAGTGCGTGGCTGGAAAAGTTTGCCAATAAGCTATACGTATGAGAAAAAAAAAATTGCCCCAGGTAAAATCTGTCATATAACTGCACATTACAAATTCTACCTGTCAAGAAAACACTAAGAGAGAACAAATAAAGTAAGCATAATGATGCAGGTTGCATAGAGGTGTTGCACCTTGGAAGTCCATGCAAACCACTTTCACAGGGCTCCAACATTTTCTGTACTCCTCAGTTGCAAATGGATCTGCAGAACATGGAGATACTTGTAATCAAGACAAGATACCATTGTTATGACACCAAAAGGCTTCACACAATTAAAGCAGAAGTAATTAAAGTAATGCACAGAAGAAAGGAAAAAAATCGCCAAGGGTGCCTAAGCGGGTTGGTACCACCTATTAGTCACTGCATTACGGTCTGCGGGATACAGGGAAACACAGCAGAGAAGAATCGCTATACTTGTCCTGATCTTATCCTTTTCCCTGGGCATGTGCTAGTGGCTATTGTCAGAGAGAAAAGATTCTGGGCTAGATGCTAGCAGTTTGCTAGATTGTTAGCATTTCTTTCCACGTCAGCACCCTGTCTTTCATGGCTTCTCAAGATGTGCTGTGATAAACCCAATGGACAGTGTCTAGATGGCACACAGCTATGGCCTTTGAAGGTCATTTGATGCACTAGGGCTGTGTTATACATGCAGGGTTTTAATGAGGTTCTTACAGGTTTTTCAGGAGTGTTGTGCAGCAGGCAAGAGAGACAGAAAGAGAGAAAAATCTTTACCTTTGATTTCGCACTTGTTGCTATAGACACCGCTACATGTTTCACACTATCCTGTACAAGGGGCTTAAACATGGAACGGCCATCAGACATTTTTAATCCTCCGTATGCTAAGGATGTTTTTCCTTTTTCAGCTTCACACAGGAATGTATCTGTTGGCAAATTTAGGCACAGCTTACTCATTTGGCTTTGATTCTCATATACGCACTACATTACGCCACCTTCCCCCCTTTTTTTGACCGAAGTGTCCTCCAGATTGTTTTATGTTGCCAAGTAAGAAAACTAAAATTTGGCAGAGTGTGGTAGCCCCTCATGCAACAATTGGAAAGAATATTTCAGGGGCTGTTTCGGACCTTCAGTCACTGAAGGTCCGATGCCACCTCAAAGCCTTCAGCTGGGGCCGTGGCTACGTGCCCCACCTCGTCTGCAACACAGGCAGCCTTCCTCCAAAAGAGCTGTTGTGCTACGTATCAGACAGTCGGAGCAAAGGCAGTTTTGGATTGTATTTACTTATACTTGTTAGTGCAACAGTACCGTGGGTGCTACAATCACTAACCTCATTCCCCTCCCTCCTTGAATGGGGAATATCTTGCCTTTGCTGTACGTTCTTACAGATCAGGCAAAAGAAAGAAAAAAAAAGATAAAGCAACATTAATTCAATTTGCATGGGGTTTCTTTTTCTGTATTCAAACAATAAAAAGTGCAGCAGAGATTTTTAGAAATTCTGGGCCATTCTGGGTGCAGAAAGGCAGTTATAAGCATGAAAACCTGTTGTGCAATGGGAAGTCCTGGTGTACCAGCACTGCCACCCCTTCGGAGCACCCCACAGGCATTCACATCCAGGGGAACAGGGCTGTGAGATCACAGGCCCTGAGCTGTGCCTTGCCTTCTCCCTTCCCGTGCAGGCTAGCTGCTGCCTGTGGAGGTAGTAAAAAGGTAAGGTAGTTAAAGTTGCACCGTCAGCCAAAGGAGCTGTGCCCATCACCTTCAACAGGCTGTCAGAAAAGGGAGTTTCTTTCCCACGCCTACGTGGAACCAGGTCCCATGATGCACTGCTTACATACGCATATTTCTGTAACTTTAAACTGCATGTAGGAAATGAAAGTCATTGTATAACACAACTAATCCTTTATCAAGATCACGGAAATTCTGAATAAGACACAAAAAAGAACAAGACCAGGTTTGGAGTAGCATCCCAAGATTTGCGAAATGAAATTGATTTCCATTCAAATCAGGTCTTTTACTCTTCTTGAAAATGTCAAGGTGTCAGCCTTGGCCATTACCAGACTGTGATTTATAGTTGAGACAAAGCGATAATACTCAGGTGACTGTCTGGAACTGTACGGCTGTGTCTGGAAAGGCTACAGATGACAGCCACCTCCTTTCTTAACCAACTTGCATTGCTTATCTAAGATCAGTCTTCCTACACCCCTCTTCCCCAAACCCTTGATAGAAAAATGATAAAACACATAGGCTTGAAGATTTACTGAGATCAGACAAATAAGCCTTGTGAAGGAAGTAGGTTACAGAACTTTGGAGAAACACATTAAAAATAACCATTTAGCTAGCTATATCCTGGCTGTTTGGATGAATACCTGTAAAATGTGAGACTCATTCCCTGGTTTCAACACATGGGTACGTTTTAATCCATCTGTAGGATCTATTTCTGTAACTCGAGTATACTAGAAGCACAGAAAATGCTGAAACCAAGTAAATTTTCAAATAGTAAGAATAATACAGCTGCTGTCATTGCCTTCTGAAATTAAACACAATTTATTCAATAAATAGATTAATGGAGGTTAAAAACTACCTGCCTAATATTTAATCAAATACTGACGAAGTAATTCTGTTATCTCTCCCATTGACATAAAGTTTTGCTTGAATAAAGACAACAGAAGTACTTAACAGTTTAGGTGCTAAACTCCTACTAATTTTAGCCAGAGTTAGGCACCTTCAAGTAGCTCAGACGAGCCTTTTCCGAATCTGTTTCTCTCTTTATTCCTTCAGCTATACTTGTGGTCTCAGTATAGTAGAATGAAGGACAGAATAAACAAGATATCTAAGTCAAACAAAAGAAAAGAGGAATTACTAGGACAACTAATAACTCCATTCCTGACACCTGATTGCTCATTCTGGTATTGGTATTTGCAGAGGTTATTGACAAAATGGGAAGGGTTCAAACAAGAGCAAGCAACATGATCTGGTCTTCCCTAACTCACAGTGAGACAATGAAGATAACCTCATTAGTTTTTAAATGAAAATGCTAAAAGGTGAAAGCAAATAACCCTTCAAATTTTCAGGAAAATTTTCAGTATCTGGAAGCTGATGCTCCACAAATTCCAATTAGAAATAAAGCCTATGTTTTTAATAGTGATGTAATAGACTACTGGGACACTGTTCCTGGGGTTATTGTGGATTCTCTGCCATCCCAAATCCTAAATATACATGCTAATCAAACAGAAATTGTTGGTGTTGATGTGGGAGTTGCTTGGTGAATGCTTTGGCATGTTTTATGGCAGAAGTCAGACTAGATGATCGAGTTTGCCTTGGCAGCGGCCATGTGATATTTCTGCTATGTGTGGGAGACACAAGGGAGGAGAGCAAGGGAGGAGGTAAGGGGGAGGGAAAAGGAGGGAAGGAAAGAAGGAGGAGATGTCTGGCTGTCTTTCTTGACTAGTGCAGGCAAGGTGCAAGCCTTGTGTGGTACCATGTTTCCTGGTTCAGTGAACTGCAGGCAGTACCTAGAAGCAAAGAGGGTATAGGCTGGCATTCAACCACAGGTTTTACCACAGGGCAGGAGAGTCTGCAAGTCACCTGAGAAGACTACTGCAGACATTAAGGTCTGCTGTCACTTCATAATCTGAGCTGGATGCCAGCTGAAGGATTTTTTGGCCATATTAAGATCGTACTGAATTGAGACAAACATGACTGCTTTATAGAAAAATGCTGACCCCAGTGACTCTCCTTGGACCTATTCCTTAACATGTTTTTTTCTTACTAGCTGTTGCAAAAGATCATTAGGACCATTAAAAATATCAGTCTGAAAAAAAGTAAACGTGGATGCCAAAACAAAGTTGAAGAGTCTCTATGGATACTAGATTAATATTGGGATGTGAGATCCCGTAACTTGTTCAGATGTGCTCCTCTCTCTTCCCAGCCACAGCAGTAAGTTAGGGTGAACACCCGAAGAACAAACAGCACAAAAAGGGCTGTAAAAGAAATGTATAAAATGTGCCCTGACAAGACCGCAGTAAATCATGACCTCCTACTGGCCACTGAATGCTTTGCTAATATTTGCATCATACTGTGGTCTCAGAGCTCTAATCGAAGTCAAGGTCCCACCACGATAGTCACCGTGCTCCCAGTCAGTGAGTGGCAGTCCCCCCCGCGACAGAGCCCACCATCTGCCTGGGCACCACAGGGCAAGTGTTGGGGAAGGAAAATAAAGGTTGATTCACTGAAACAGAGCTCGAGGCAATTGTCTGCGTTCATGCTGGGTGCCAGGAAGTGACCCTAAATCTTTAGCCATTGGCGCAGGGAAGAAGGGCACGTAGGCAGCAGTTTGAAAACATTTGAAAGGTTTTAAAAAAGTGTTAGTTATTGCACGTAGTAATTTTGATTTCCCACTAGCATTTAGGGAATGATTACCGAATTTCAGAAAGCCAAACTGCAGCCTTTGGAAATTATTAACTCATAAAAGCCTACCAAAGCTCAATACTCCGATACTGGCAACACCCACAAGAAATCTAACCCTCTGAGTCAGTGGGGAGACGTTTCCAACACCGCATTGGTAACCTGGTTCATCCTTCCATTGTTTTAGAACTGGGTGCCCCAATGACTCCTAAAACATCAATATTTTGACCATACTCATCTATTTTAGAAAAAGGCATAAGTTTCCAAATTAATATCCAAATTAACAAACACCAGAAAAGCATGGTCTCCTAGGTTTATTTAAAATCTAACAGTAAATCTAACTCCCTGAATACTCCAGTGTGTGTATATAAATACACGAGTAGGAGCTATAAACACTGTGTATCCTCAGACTTGTGAGAAATCTTCCCAACAGAGACATGAACCCTCCAATTGCAGTGAAAAGCTGTAAATCCCACCACAAAATGGCTGCACCGGGCATTTCACGTGCCAGGCTTACTAAAAGCTGATGCCCGTGCCCTTGGGGCTCCATGAGGATACGGAGGGCGAGGTGCTGTGCATGGCTGGTGCTCCATCCAGATTAGGCTCGCACCGGCTGCCTGCAGGATGGCAGGCACTGCGAGCCTGCTGCGAGGGTCTACGGAGCCGAACTGCTTGCCTGCTGTATGCTCAAAGCAGAATTAGGCTCCTTGAGTATAAGGACCCATCATCAAACTTCTGGAAATATGAATCCAGCTAAATGCTGGTAGCAAATATTTCATGCACATCACTAGCAGAAACTACGTCTGCTGAAGAGAGCAGCAGAAAGTTATTCATAGCCCCTACTCCCCAAATCACAGTTATTAAATCCGATGTTCCACAAATGATCCTCTGTTCTGACTGTGCAGCAGTCAGGGCTATCATGCCATTCTTCGCAAGAAAAGGAACAAAAAAAAAGAGCATTATCTGGAAAACTGCAACTAGCAACCTACTATATAACCTCTGACAACTGGTTTCTGAACAGGGCCAAGGGAGGGGATGTAGATTCTGCAAAAAGTTACAAGTAGGACAAATTTATATGTCCTTTGTGTTCAGGACGAAGAACCACCATGGAGATAAATGCAAAAAGTGGGAGCAAGGCTAACTCAAACTCCCTGGAGAACGAAGGCAGCATCTCGTAGGGCCTTATACTGGGGCTGTGGAAGGGGCTGAAGCAAAAAGATGATTACCATGGTGGAAGACAAGAGAAGGTGAGAGGTGACAGCTACTCACTAGTAATATTGTGATTCTATTTCACAGAATAACCTTTAGCAGAAAAAATCCCCTAACTCGTCCAGTTCGCTGGTGTACCTATACTAACACTTACACATAATTTTAGAAGTAGAGAGAATGAGAAATCATGGGAGGATCCCACAATCAAACTTATTTCTAGACACAAAGTTGTTTCTTTCACATCAATGGCACTTTGCAGAGGAGAGAGAGTGAAGAGGGACAGTGAACCATGAAGACTTTTCCACTGCTAATTGTCTCACTTGTATGAAAATCAGTATATAAATTGGACAAACAGAATCTGCTTCGTTATGCATTGAAGATACTCTCTTCATCTGATTTACCTTCATCTGATGGAGATGCTTTGAGTAAAAGGATGTATTATTGAGAAATGTATTCTGCTAGGAAAGACCTGAGTTTGAAATTAAATCCTGTGCTAAACTTTTCAAGAAGTATCTACCTTCACTAAAGTCTTTTCATGGCCCTGCTTATTTCTACTTTAAACTTCTCACTTATTGTACTTTAAGCTCCATCAGTGAATGTAAATGGGGTTTCACTATACGTTTAGTGCATTCAAGCATTCTTTGTTACAGTTCCCACCCTGCCGCATTATGTGAGCTCTGCCACGGAAGTCCAGCAGTCGGTTTGTTTTCTGCTATTAATAAAAGAAACTACTTTTCCCCACTTCTTTGAAGAAGTTGAAAGGGCTACATGTTAGAGGGGGAGGTGGTGGGGAACAGGCTGTGGTGTAATCCCCAAACGCAAATGCTGTCTAGATTAGAAACCTCCCTGAAGAAAATTTACAAATGCTAAGACTGTGCTTTTTGTGTGATGAACACTAGAGCAATAACTTAGCCACATACTGGGTTCTGCCTAATTCTTAAGGAGCCTACTAGGTGAAAGGAATTAAATGAAAAAAACCCCTTCCAGTTGGCTTTGTGCCGATGCCATCCAACGCTTTCAGTATGCTGTGACTTACTAGGGCAACTATTTTCATACGTATTTTATTACTGAGGTATCTTAATATAATACTTAGGAATCCGATAAAATAAAAAAAACAAAACACAAATGGGATTTACACATTGCCAGTGTTTTTACATAGTCCAGGAAAAGCTTAATTAAAGGGGTGGGACGTGTCTCTGCTGAATAGCTGTTTTTCCTTCATACCTTCCCATGCATGACATGCACACATCCAGGAAAAAAAGTTGGGGGGGGGGCTGTGGAAGAAAAACACCCAAACCCAAAACCAAAACCAAAATTACCAGCCTTAAACTACTCAGCACAACCTTGTTGATTTGCTTGTCCATTTAAATAAATGAATATGCTCCTTGTAGAGAATCACAGTTCCATTGTAACAGCTAACAAATAGAAATACGGAATATTATCTGCCTTTTTCCCTATAAGATGCTCATATTGTTCAGACTATCATTACCGTATCTAGTTTATGATACAATTACGACTAATCCTTAACTCCTAAATAAGCAGGAACAGGAATAAAGATTGCAATCCTGAAAGACTACCAGATAAACTTCAGTCTATAAATGACTGGATGTTTCTGTGATTAATTTTAAATCCTACTTAATAGGTTAAAGATGTTTATAAAGATGAAATAATTTTATCAGTGTTGATCTTAATAATCTTATGTTCACTAACTCTCTAAGGCTTCCACAGTCCATCCACTTGTTGCTACTCAGGCACTGCAAATAAAACATACCTTTGTGCACAAATTAATATAGCTAGATTCTGCTCAGAAAAGAACTCACCAGGTAAGAATAACTGTAGTGTTGCCAAGGAAGGGAATGTTGCAGCGTCCAACAAACTCTGAAGATGCCTGTTGTAATCATCAAACAATGGTTTAACAAGGTGATGAATGTCTCAGATACATTGTTTGGACAAAAATACTTTAAATGAACATAACAAAATAAATCTATTTTTAATTGAGTGATACAGTTTCAGCTGGCATTTTTATAGGATCTCAGATATTTTTTTTTCTATTATGTATATTTATCTGACTACCTAGCTAGCTATAGACCTCAGGCAGCAGTCGGTCTTTTTTTTTCTTTTTTGTAGGCTACAGCTGGTTTCTAAGAGGAGATGACTGCTTTTCAGTGTGAAATTAAGTACCCAGTCAGGAATTGAGCATAATCATCATACGGGCAAATCAAAATGATGGCTACATTTACTGCCTACAGAAATTTTTGCTGCACTGCATATTAACACCCTGAAAATGTTGTGTTAGCTAATCGTGAATGTGCCGATTTTCATTACTCATGGAAATGCATAACATCTTCTGTTAAACTTCATTGACATTTTTCATCAAATGAATAAAGAAATGCCCTGAAATGTGATAATTGTAGATTCTTGTTATACAACTTGGAGTAAAATATTCTTTCCTCTAATTCCAACAGTAATTAACTTGGATTGGAATTCCCCTGACTCATGTAACAGTCTTCAGCACTGTATTAATGGATACTAGTGTTTATATGGTTTGAAAAGAAATCCTGTCCCACATATGTAATATTATATTAAGGTGCTAAAGACTTTCAGGGTAATGAAAAGAATTGATCAAATCACCCCAGCTTGAGCTATAAGCAATTTTTTTTTGGTTTAGGTTTAAAATGAAATGGTATCTTGTTGAAACTTAAAATGCTTCAAAAGTGAAGCTCTGGAAATTGTTGCATCTCCCATGAAGACTAAAAATTAAAGTAGACAATTATCATAATAATAACCCAATTGTACATGGCAGACAAAAGAGAAGCTAATACTTCCCTCTGCTTTTTGACTGATGTTTTGTTGGGCTGTAGCTAAACAGCACTTTAAGTTGACAGTAAATTAGCAAACAATATGAGGGAGGAAAAAAGAAAGAAAATCATGCAGGGGTTAAGATGTTTATGTAAAACAGTGATTTTCCTTTTTAAAATTAAAACGTACAAATAAGCTGGTGTCAGAGACTAGGTGATCCTTCATTTCCACCGCATTGAGCAGGCTCACATCAGCAGCAGACAGCCGTTAATATATGCGTCTGGCTCAGTCTGGTCTACCAACTAGGAATTCATCGAATTGTTAATATCATTCCTTTTTTGTATGCACCACACATCATTTTCACACTCTCTCTCTCTTCCTCCCCCTTTGCAAGAGCTTGTGTTTTGGTTTTTTGTTTTTGTTGTAGCACAAGCTGATTACTCCAAAATCACATATTAAATACCATTTAAAAGCATTTTGGACTGAAACAATATAAAGTCATATAGAAATGAGAAAATATTGACATTCTGTACATATATCTAGGCATAGCATACCGAAGATGATGCTTTCTATTTATTTGTGCTAATAGAGGCAGCTTTCAGATACTGTCAATGAGTAAATAAGTCTGTTTTCTGCATGGTGTCTGTAGGCATTGTCACATACTCCCAGGACAGGGAAACATCTTGTTGATCTTGCTGGGAATTCTGCCCGAGTGAAGACTGGGATTCTCCCTCCCCTCCATCCGCCTCTGCCCCACCACAAGGAGTTCAATGTGTACCAGAGGTTGGTTTTGCTGTGTTGAAACTGGGGGAGAAGAGGGAGGAGGAAAAAAGGAAGGCAGTGTACCAACTTTTTCATCTCTATGGCAAGGGGCAGCAGTGAGTACGATGGGCAGAGAAGAGCCACTGGAGTGATCCCAGTTCAAGCAGTAATGCAGAGGCAGTACTGCATGTTTACGGCTTTTGCTGTAGCACCAAATAAGCCAGGTAGGGGTTTCTAAGGATTCATTTTCTTCTCACTCTCACTGCAGAGCAGAGCATACTCGAAATCTTCAGACTGACAGAGACAGACGTTGCACACTACAGTTTCACCTTCATTGTACATATAGTATTAAATGCAAAATGGATTCAGAGTGCTGAATGTCAACCATCCACATTCAAGTAAATCTTTGCTGATTCAAAAATAAATCCAATGAAAATGTTTAATATGTACAGACATGTGCATCGTATATCTGATTATAAGGATTTTTGTTTTGATAAATACTATGCATAGCTTAAATTGTATATTGACCTGTATATATCTACACACAATATAGTTTTCTCTCATTATATAGCTTGAATGAACAGAATACCTGTTCACCTGATCAGTATTTTAAATAGATGGTTTTCAGTACTGAAAACTATTGTACATAATACATATCAGTTGCTACAAAAGTGCTTCATGAGTGTAGCACCTAGCTGGGTAGGTTCGTCTTTTCTGTACAGATTCAGATCTACTTTTCTAATACTGCCTAAATAGAACTCATTGCTGAATAACACATCTGTGTTAAAAAATTACCTCTGCGTCTGAATGTTTGCAAGTAGCTCTTTTGAATGTTCTTAGCTTGTGGGATCGACAGTTTATGAAGAAAAGAATTGCATATTTACAGGAAATGTATCATCATTGTAATTGCTAAGGCAATATTTTTATGACTATTTAAAGACAAATTATATCTTGAGCAACTTGAAAACTGCACACAGCACATAGTTTCTGTCTCTTAAGAAAACAAGACAAGAAAAAGTATTATACTAACAGATAAGAACAATTTATTTTAACAATAGTGTTGATGCTTACAATAAAACACAATTCCTCCCACACAAGTGGAAAAAATATACTACAGCCAAAATACCACTTCTGAAAATGAACAAATAGTTTAGATGCCTGATCTGTGTGAAGCCTTTGTCTCAGTGAAGTCTGATGTAGCAACAAGGTCCTGCAGCATCTTGGGTTACACACAGGAAACAGAGAAAAATGACTTGGAACTAACCCACCTATAAAATATTAAGAAATACAAATCAAACTATCTGTTGTAGATCAGATGTTCAAGACTAATGAACAGAGTAGAATAACTTGCGTGCTTTGCTTATGCAAATTCAGTGAAGCACTTAACACATGAGGGGCAACCTAAAGCTCACTCTGTTTTTTGTCAGAGGAGGAAAAAATGCAAAAAGTGATGGAGAGGCTAGAAGTTGAGTCAGGTGCTTAAAGTATTGCTGGCTCAGTTTAAAATGAACAGGTACAAGAAATGTGATTCTGCGTGCAAAGTGATTTTAATGCTGTAGTATGATTTTTTCCACCAATATTCTCTATCAGATTAAAATGTAAATTCAATGAGAGAATATTTTAAATGCCATATTGTGTTCTCATGTAGACAGAGAAAAATGCTGGCAACTAGCTCAGAATAATCTTTGTCCCATGTTACAGGAAAAGCTAAGCAACAGTTTTCCTGTAGATTGAAATAATTATTCAAACAACAATAGAATGAATGTTTTCTAGGCCTCAAACATCAGTGTTTATGCTTTATGTTTTAAAAGTTAATTAATTCTGTAACAATACAGCTGAAAATATATTTTGTGGTAATTATCTATCAGAATTGTCTATAATAATAATATTATGGTTGAAAGCCTTTTGTATATTTTAGTATCTGTTTTGAGTTGGGTTGGTTTTTTCTTTTGGAGGTGTAAACTAGCATTCAGGTTAAATTTAATTCTAAATGTTACATGGCATCTAGTCCAGTTTTCTAAACATACAAATATGTAACATCCTAATGTTGCACAATGGATAACAGGTTTTTTTTGGTTTAGGAACAGTTCTGCTGCTTGACATTTAAAATAGGTATATTTTCCTTTTTCCCTTCCAGACAAGGAAAGCTCCTTTGGTTCTCTAAATTCTGCAGAGAAACAATCACAGTCCAAAGCTGCTGGTTCCCCTCCGCCTAGGTCCCAAGAGCCTGACTTGTGATTGTTGCTAAAAAACCTCACAAGTTAGGGTCTCAGGGACTAGGAAAAGTCCGATACGATCCAGTAGAAATCGTCTTCCAACAAACTGAATTGCTTAGTAGTCATAATCGCTGTCAGTAAAACTTTCACTGCTATTGTTAAACCTCCCCCCCCCAACTAAAACAAACCCAAAAAACAACGTCCCCCCCAAATCAACAACCCCTCCTTCCCCCCAAATAAACAAACCACAGTTTCAAGTAGGGGGCAGAAAAGATCAAATAAGCAGGCAAGAGGCATACATACATTCAAACAATGTATCAGCTGACTGAACAGACTTTTCTTAGAGTATAGTCCTTAACTTTTGAAAACAAAACCCAAAGAACACAGGAAAAAAAAATCTTCACTGCCTCGTCTTGCAAGTAGCCATATTATAATGCATCAGAGGGAAGCACCTAAAAATGGGTTAAAATCTGCTTCCAGCAGATTCATACAGTAACAATTTTATTCTATTTCCCTTAATGCCTGAAAGAAGGATTAAATGCTTGTTAAGGGGTTTCTAATTGAAATATTTCCCCATTTATACTTTTAGTCCTACTGTTCAGGTGGGCCCTGGGTTACAGAGTACTTTAAAGCCATTCACGATGCAAGGATACCCTTTGGGTGTGTATTCATTTTTTGCCTCTTCCCCACGTTCAACATTTAATCCTTCTACAGACTGCTAGCAAAAGCTTCTTCCTTTCCATGGCAAAACTAGCTTTCGCTCCATAAGCTGTAGAAAACATTGACATGCAGAGACTGTTGTCACTTGAACCAGATTACTCAAAGCACACATAACTTTCAAATACTGTCGATACAGTAACAAGAAATGCTCGGATTTCCCAAATAATTTCGTTCTGAAGCCGAACACTTTTAATGGCACGACCACAATCCCGAATTACTTTCGCATTCATTCTCCTCCGATCTTTAGCCTTGTTTGCAGAATGAAAAAGAAAATTTCTACTTTAGGGATGGGATCCACCGTGGCTTTTTTTTTTTTTTCCTTCCATCAGAGCCCAGAGCAAAAGAAACAGCAGCCATAAAGGTCCTAGCCACTGGAGCAGAATCTGGCATAGAAAACTCAGTGCTCTTCGGGAAGCCGTTCAGCTTTAAAAAGGAAAAAAAGACAAGGGGGGGAAGAATTAGAATCTCTGCTGGTCGAACAGGTGAATCATCCATTTACAAGAAAGCTGTACAGAGCGCTCTGCTGAAGAAAAGATTTGCCAGTGCCCCCCACCCCCACCCCTGCCCTTCACCCTCCCCTCCAGAATGATACTTCAGATTTCAGAACATTTTGGATTATTTAAAATATTATTTCAGCTGATGATATAATGCAACATTATATAAGAGCCGTTTCTTTGTCACTGTGCACCATTCAATCAGTTATGCCTCAGACACAAAATAGTTAAACGAAACAAAATATATATATGAGATAGATATATATATGTATAGCAGTCCCTAGATTTCATTCAATTTCTTTTTTTAAAGCTGATCATGATTTAACAAACAATTTTGACCACAGCTTTCAAATCAATAATTAGAATGAAAAATCTCTCCCCTCTATAAATATGACATTAACATAATTATACCACCCCCATCGCATAGACCCATCCTCTTTAGGGAATACATCTGATGCTCTGAAGATGGAAATCAGTCAGATTTTAGTTGCTCTCAAACGTACCTTTGCTTCTCACTGACTGACTGGCTTTACCTTCCATGCACACACACAGTCACTAGCACACACACGCACACACACACACACATACACATGCGCGCGCACATACACACACACGCACGAAAAGGCAAGGCAAAGCAGCGGATGCTGACTCAGAGCAGTTGTGTGTGGAGGGGGTGGTATCGGCTGGTATTTTCACTGCACTCATCATTAACATTAACTCACTCTCTAGCATCCACCCTCTCTCAGACCTGCTGGACTGCAGCATTTGCATGACGCTGTCACTCTAGCCCTTGTGGGTCAGATGTTAGAAGAAAAAAAAGCCTCAAGGCTCTCATAAGGAATGCCTTCATTTCTTCCAAAGGGTCCCTCTTCTTATTTTTCCACCTTTCTACTTCCTCTGTTGCTGTGTCTCAGTTGTTTGACATCTTTCCGGAAGAAAATGTCTTGAGCTGCAATAAGCCAGTAGTCAGTCGGTCCTCCCCTCACCTCACACTCCTATTCCCACCCCCTTTTTTTTCCTAATCAATAAGACAGATCTCCAAATGCAGTTGTGAAAACAGGCTCTGACACACAGACTTTCATCCTCGATCCTCTGCCTCAGGAATAGCAGGCAACCCAGGCTCACACGTGATGTAGAGAGAAATAATGCCAGTAATTCTTGAACAGTCTTAGGAGTTTATTCTACGCATTCTTCATTTTTTCCTTTGCTCGAATAAATACCAGTGGGAAGGACACACTAGCTCGCAAAAGCTACAAGGATTCATTTCTTCAGAAAATAATGCACAATAAAAAGACTAATATTAATCTTCCTCAAAATTAATGCTATCTTCCCCCTCACCCCCCCCCCCCTCACTGTGCCGTTTTTAAGTAGGAATTGTCTCATAGCCAAAACACTGCCAGGGTCTGAATCACCATTCACTATGCTGAAATCGTGAGTTTCTGGACTTCAATCAGTATTTAACTGGACTAAGTAATTTTTTTTCTCTTTTTTTTTTATTTTAGACTTCTTAAGTAAAACAAAATAAAAGAGAGAAGCTGGTTGCGTCAGAGGGAGCACTGCGAGAGAACAATGGCAATACACCCGCACCACCACGCCGAGTACTGAAAATGCCTGTTTGAGCTACACTTGTGTATTTATCTGTGTGGTATTTGCTCTGCGTTGGTAGAGCAGTCTGCGCACATACACGTACACCAAACACGCAGACACACACAGAGAGAAACTCAAGACGCGTATATAAAATACACAACACAAAACAAAGCACAAAGGCTGTTAACTGAAACACAGGCACAAGTTGTCTGACAGGCTATGAAAATCCACAGAGCATAATTATTGTGTGCATTTTTACCTTGTTCCTTTGTTCTTAAGGCAAGGGACTTTAATGACTTACGGTGTTGACAATCTTTTGGCTTTTCCCTTTTTACGCCAACGGTATTTGGGACTTATTTTTCCAGACAATACCATATCACTGTGATTCGCGGTATAAAAATTATTTACCAGAGCGGGGGACAGGTGATACGCAATTCGCCAATCAATTCTCAAAGCTGCCTGGTGCCGTAGAAACTCTCGGCGTAGCCGGGCAGGCAGGTCCCAGGATGCAGTGCTACACCGCAGTCCCGGCTCAGGTAGCCATTTGGCAACCTTACGGCAGCAGCAAATGTGAAGGGCACTCGCTTGCAGGGAAGGTCCAAAAGAAAACACCGCGCAGCCCCGAAGTAAGGAAAGGAAGCCAAAATGCCGGGGTACGCGCCCTACGCCCCGTTAGTATGCATTTATGACTGGTTGTCGTGATGGTAGTTAATTTCTTAGGAAAAGGACGGAGAAAAGTAGACAATTAGGAAACAGTTAAGTTTGTAATCTTGGAGAAAGGGAGAGATGGAGACAGACACACACCCACAGACAGAGACAGAGTGAGCGGAGAATGCCAAGCATGAGACAACAAAAACAAGACTGAAATCAGATTTGGGAAACTGAAAATATACAGGATTACAGCATTCAGCTTAGCATTTACTGAGGTATTACAAAAAAAAATTAACACATGCATAGCATGGCTTAAAATACTTATTGCCATCAATAGCCTGTGACGGATGCCGGCTTCTTACTGCTATACGTACATTAGATTGGTCATCGCCTCTTAATCTCCTTTTGCTCAGACCCATCCATTTTTTGCTGCTCCAGCATCTGTGCCCTTTTTGCTTTTTTTCTGTATAGCTACCCACAATACTCTGGCTAAATTAATGTCATGACCTCGCTATGGCCATCAGACAGAAAAAAAAGTCTACTATTTTAATAATTGAACGTGCGCGTACAGCAAACTGCCTACTGATAGCCCAGCTTTGTGGACTGCCTCCAAAAGCAGCCTTTGCTAGCTCTGCGAATCAGAAACAACAGATGCAAATACTAGCCACATAGCCCCAGCTCTCTGTCTTGCTTTTTTTTTTTTTTAAAACCCACCCTTTTCAGTCTGTGCCGTTTCATTTTCCCTGCGTCTGCTCCCCTCAATGGTTAAAAACATTAGCCTGCAGAAATTAGAAGCTTTTGAGTAAAAGCATGAAGACGAGTGAAAATTTTAAATGGCTGCAGATTCTGGAAATTTACATCCAGACGGTGAGTAGGGAAGAGGACCCAGGTTCAAGTGCTGAGCCTCACTCGGGAGCACCTCTGGGGCCAATGGGACTGCAGACTAGATTAAATCAATAGTCGTCTGAAACGAGATGTCGTAATCAATCAGCTCAATTACCACTGTCATAGATCTGGGCTTAAGGTCTTTCCTGATTCCACTCTTCTAATCATTAACCCTTATACATCCTCAAAACAGGAATTCACACTTGGTCTGCTGCCCTACTTTTCAGATCATCAAAGTTTATCTTAGCATTTTCCCCTCTTTTTCCCTTTCCCTATTTAAATAATATAAGAATAGGTCAGCAAGAAAAGTTTTAAATGTGAATATGGCAAGGTTAGATGCACTCCTTTAAATGTACCTATTATATATTTGCTGCGTGTGCGCTCATATATATTATTATTATGCCTCCGGGAGTGGCTGGGTGGATCAAAGACTGCTGTTTAATTAACATTCAACTCAGCTGTTTCCTTGGAGATTAAAAATAGAAGACTAGTTGAATTAAACTGAAGCTGTTCACTCCATTCACTAATCCAATATTACAGAACTCTTCTCCCCTCAGCCTGGTTAGAAACAACTCATTTCTGGTTAATCAACCACTAGGAAACTCCATTTTCAGTTTGAGGGTAAGTGTGAAAAAGTTGGAAAGACATTTTTGTATGCATGTCTGAATTTCACAGAACTGCCCAATCATTTACGTTTTGCATCCACAGTACAGTAAATCTTTATGCAATGCAAGGAGAAAAGAACCATCGGGTTTGAATAAGAGCAGAACCACTTTAAAATCTTGCCTGTAATTATCATATGCTGTATGAAGATTAGATGTCATCCATTTAACTTTTTTTATTCCTGTGCAGATCAAAAAGCTTTTCATAAAAATGTTCAAGCAATTGTCACAGATCCTTTTCTCAGTTTCTCAGGAGGAAAGAAAGAATCCAGGTAGCTGGTATCCAGAATTTTTCTCTTAAATTTGATTTATTCTGCTGATAATAATAGTGAAAGAAAACCCCATTACATTTACAGTTACATCACTGTCTGCACACACTGCCTCTGTTTCCAAGCAGAACCACACCTTTTTTAACCATAGATCTGCTTTTCAGCTGGAGAGACCGAATGCACAGTGCTAGTCTACGCAGCACTCTGAATGCCACATAGCAGAATTAGCCCCCGTGCCATGGCAATGATATTTTGGGGAGGAATTTGCACTCCTAGAGGTGCTAGGAGTGGGTACAGGATGGGGCAGCAAATAGGTGTTTCATGGCAGAGGCCGAGGCGGAGGCTGGGGGTCTGTCTGTGGGGAGGGCACCTGCCGGGGCCGGGGCACCGTGCTATCCAAGACGGGTTATAATTGAAGATCGATTGCTGGATTTAATGACCCAGCTGTTTTCACTAGTAGAAATGTAAAAAATTGGTCTAGAAAATGATTCATCTGCTAGCACAGGTGCTTTTTAACAGGCTTATACCTCAGCCAGGAACGACTTTGTTGCAGTAACTGACCCCTCACAGATGGAAAAAAATGACCTCAGCTTTGTATCTTTTCTGGGAAAGATTTAGCTGACAGTGGGATGAGATACAAAAAGAACCTTAATTCTGTCCTCTAGTAATGCTAAATGAATGCAATGCACCAGACACCACCTTAAACCGGACCAAGGGTAGTGCTCAGTTTTGCAGGCAGCAGTCAAGCATCATCCACAAGGGGACAGCATCCACACCCGCACTGGAAAGATGCACTTTGTGCACATGAAGAAAGGAATGAGAGTAGCAGCCATTGCTGAAACCACCCGAAAATAAAAATTAAAAAAAAAAAAAAAGAAAAAAAAGAAAAAAGGCGTTTGCTGGATTATTACTTATGGACAGAGAGGGAGGAGAGGTGAGGCTGGACATGGATGTCAGATATCAAAACCCATTCAAATACAAGATGAGCCTTTTGTTTCTTAGACAGCAAGAGTAAGGTGATTTGCAATATTAATACAAACTTCCTGTGCAAGAGAAGGATTCTCTGGAATAATAAATAATGTTAAGAGAATGCAATGACAAGAATTAGATACTATTGGAGGAAAATCAGAATGTGTCTAACATGAAGGGAGAAATGCACTAATACCAAAGTTTATTCTGATTTTGCAGTTCTTATCTTCATATCTTCAGTGTGCTCCCACTGGGAGGTAATGCTCTCATCCCTCTTCTTTTTCTAGGAGCAAAAAGTTTCTTCATCATAGTCCACATGAAAGGGATACCCATTAAAATAAAAGGTTTATCTTCCTTTAATGCAGCGTTTAAACGATGTAGAAGACTGAGACTGTTAGAGTGACCTGTGTCTAAGCATATGCCATAGTTCTGTATGATTGTATATGACACCTTCTCACCTCACTGATGAACAGCAATGGGATGAAGACTTCAGAAAAATCCCACAGCTATCTCATCCCTGATCTATCACAAAAATCTACCTTCTCAGTTTGTTGTTTAGAAATGCTACACCCAGACTTTGCCCTATTTTTCAGTGACAGTGCTTTTTGTAACTCAGCTGAAATTCCTTCCTGATCTCAAGAAGTATTAAAAAATATACATAGCCTACACAATCTATTACAGGAAAGGAAATCACACAAATAAAAATACAGAGAAACAGCAATATCCTTCTGTCCCTATGCAAGCTCCATCTTACTTGAGAAATGCTATTACACCGTCTCCTTGCTGACTTGTCAATTTACCTGCCCTTTACTAAAACACAGACATGTGACAGCAGAAATTATTGCAGTCTGAATTACCTTGAAAGTATATGAATACTATTCAATAGACCTTGATTTCACTGACATTTTCAATTAAAAAAGTAATTACTTGTGAAAACTAACGACTATATTCTTTTTTGACCTATGTTTTCTTGAGCTTCAAAAGCATGAAATAATGAATGAATTAACTTTTCTATTTATGAATACTTTTTATATTTACTTCACTAATTGCTTTGTGTTACTGCTTAATACAGCATAAGCACAATGTGAAGAAAGGGCCTGGTACTAAAATGAAATTCCAACTGTTCATAAAACTGGTTTTGACTGAACAGTCAAGTTTGCATTTGCAGTCTGTTCAATAAGAAAGATGAAAAGTGCCAAGCACTATTTTAAAAACCCAGCTTCACAAATTTTCCAGTACGACATTTTTACTCTTTCCTTACTAATTAGGTATACATGTATATAAATATATATATATAATTGATAAAAACGCAGGATTACATGGAACAAGATTGCCAAAATATGTTATTTATTCCCAGAAGGCACCCCTCCATGCTGGTTTCACATTACTGTTGCAATCATCAGTGGGCCTGATCCTGCAAATTGGGCAATTCAAGTAACTTTATTCTGACGGACAGTGTCTCTGAAATGATCTGAACTATTTTTCTGAGCACTGATTCTTGGATACGTATATGACAAATAACAATCAGAGTTTATGAAAGGAAATTAAAGGCATTCTGTACATACTGCAAACAGTAAGAGAATGTACAGAATTCTGCTATAGGAAAAAAAACCTACTATTTTCTTAACAATGTGATTTGAAGATAAACATTTGTGAGAAACACTCAGACACACCATTTCTACAGCCTTGTTCTAAGAGGTTTCAAAAGTAGGATGGGGAAAAGCAAAGCATTTTAATAAGAAAATATAAAATAGCAGGTTCAATGCCTGCAAACCCAGAATATTTTAAATTTTCTAGACAGTGAAGGTTAAAGCTATCCTGCATTCTCATAGTTCTCTCTCTCCTTTCAATCAATCTCATTGATTTTTTTTAAGGGTCAGAGCCTATACCTTCATTGATCAAAGAAACAGCCTGACACAGCGAAAGAGTCTGCCAATTCCAGACAGATCAATCACACCTTTGTCTGCTTTTGATACATTATGGTTATTTATTCTACATCACCACGACTTTCTGTCGCATGGCTCTTAATGTAATAATGCTGCTCGGGGACAACAATAAAAAAGGGGGGAGGGGAAATATTCTATTTAAAATATTTTAAGCCTCTCTCCGGTATTTCTGAGGGTGGCTTATGATGGAACTTTGCCAGCTTGTTTGATTTCATTTTTGGAAAAGATCTCCTGTTCGGGCATTTAGCTCTCCTTGGTCAGCATTTTGTAGAATTTTATAAAGGCGATCCTTTGAAAATGATTTGTGCAAACTGTTTTTAGGAAAGCAATTAGATCTTGACAGGACAACAATTATGATCTAATCACAACCATAATTTTCCATGTTTATACACTGTTTTAGAAAAGTTTTAATAAATAGAATGTAACTGATACCCAGCTACAGCTACTGACTGCTTTATGACTGTAAAATGAAACTAAATGGTCAGCCTAAAATAATTGCTAGGAAATATTGCTGAATAAACATATATAAGTGCTGAAAAGCTCCTGGCTTTGCAAACTATTATGCTGAAAGCCAGCTAAAGCTTTAAAAAATGCACTATATGCTCACTGTCTGTTGTGACTGAAATTTATATGCTATTATTTCTCTTTCCGTAGCATCTGCAAGAAGCCTTTAAAACTACTGTTGGTCTAATATCAAATCTTTTGTTCACATTTGGTAGCCTATCACTTCACAAGTAGTTACACTGCTTAAGAGAAATCACTTGTGGGTCTTGTGATATTTGTTATAAGTAAAAGCATTAAAATTTGGTTCTAAAGGTGAAATTGTAGTCTAAGAGATGTCAGTGGCAAAATTCCCAGTGACTTCAGTGGAGTCAGGACATCACTGCAACAAGTTATGTCTCAACTCCTTCAACCCAAGCTACCTTCAGTAGAAAAGGCAGCTCATGGGATTTCACAGGACCATACTCTTATAACGAATTTTTAAAAAATTAACACTTTTATTAGCAAAATAGCTAACAAAGCTGTGATGAGGTCTATGCACCATGCAGCCCTAGCAAAGACAGTGGAACTGTTCAATAAAATTAAGCATGTAAATCTTTGCAGAATTAGGATATCAGGTAATAAGACATAATCACTGTCATTAGAACATTAAAATAAGATATACAATAATCCAAACACTTGGCATTAGTTTCTGATTTCATTGTGCCTGCCCTGTAAATTATTGTGCACCCAATTTAAAATTGCATCAGCATTATTATGTAGAGCAAAAGGTAAGTGGTATACAAAGCTGAAATATTAAACCCATTAAAAAGTTATGAGTTTGACAGAGTCCCTACATGTTTTTGTGTGCAAGCCAAGAAATGCATTTTAAAACCTTTAACTAAAGGAAACTGCCTTCCAGTGATAAACTGCAATGCCTAAAAGACATTGCTAAAATGCTACCGCCACTCTCAAAGGCCAAGAGACCTTAAAAACGGTTGCTGGCTGACAGCATTACACAAAAACATACAGTTTCTTCTGTACAGAAATAAAGCTGAATGCGCAACATTTCAGAGAAGTTTTGAATAAGTCTATTTGTCCGGCTTACTTTGCAAAGGCTCTGTAGAAAACAGCACCATAAACACTTTCAGTCCCCACACAAGGGCTAAACAAAGAGTCCTCTTTCTAGCCATTTAATCCAGTAATTTATTTTTTCAACCATCACATAAATCGAAACACAGCTGTAACCAATGACTTGCAGATCCAGTTCCCTGCCAGCTGGATCCTGTTCTGCTGAAGCAGCAAGATTTTTACATTGTTCACTTCTGTACATCTGGAGAAATCATTTGGGTTCAAAGGTGACTAGAAAAGCTCTTTAAATAAACTCAAGCAACAGTGAAGAGAGGCCTAAGTATCTACAAAAGCTACATGGAGTTCCATTTAAAAAGTTCTTCTTTTCAAATTAGCGCATAGAGAAGTTTGCTTCTTTAAACCTTTTATGATTATGACATTTTAATTGAATTATACTCTCAAATACATATTTTGATAATAAAGAAACATTTACTGTTTCCCAAGAACTTTCAAACACAGTGTCAATGCTCAAAAGTGATCACAGATGTAAATAGTTTGTGTACTTATCACATTTAAAAGAATCATCAGAAAAACAGTGATGGAATGAAATAAAATATCAAAAATATACCTTAATTAATGCATCTTAGCTGTTGCCTGAAATGCCCCTCAACTTTAAATTAAAAAAAAAAACCAAACAATAAGAAAGCATATACTGTACTTAGATATGCTGAACCAGAAATCTCTTAAAGTCAGTCCTTAGAATAGCCTTACTTCAAAAAGTCTGCATCATCCCTTACTGCATGAGTCTGCTGGTTAAGTAACAAAAATGTCCCTGACATTTAGAACTGCACACAGTAAATTGATTACAATGCATCGTTTCCTTTAGAAAAGCAATCACAAAACAAACCAGCTGAATCTTTCAGAGGTAAATAACAATGAATATTGAAGGCTCGTATAATCTGTATCTTTGATTACTTTTCAGACAAAACAGATGCTCAACTACATTTACAATGGAGCGGTTTCGTGCCTAGCCCAGGCCCCACTAACAAAAATACTTACTACATTGAAAGTCCCTATGCTAGGTCTTATTTGCAATTTCATAAGCATGTGCTCTCAATTACAAAATAAACTAAAATTTGTCATTAGATATGTGTTCCTCTTCAAGCAGGTAAGCAGGACATGTCCAGAACATGCCCCAGTTGCTTAGGTAAAGATGTAGTTCCTTTAGTGCACATTGTTAAAAGGCATTTCAAAATTCAGTTAGGGTTCGATACTGTAATTGCTTCTTTTCCTTTTTTAATACTTACTGTTATAGCTGGTTTGAAACAATGCTGATAAAAGTATCCTTTCTGCTTGCCACTCTGGCCACATATCTGCGCTGGCTTCATGTTATTGCCCTTATCTCCTCCTCACAGATTAACTAAGTAGCTACCTCACCTTCAGCTCTTGCTTCTTGTTGTCTACTCTTGCCTGCACTTCCCCGTTCACTCATAATTGTAGGAATGCACTGTTAAATATGCTATCTGTGCTCTGTTATGAAAATAGGAGCATTCAAAAAGTAAAAATAAAAAAGAAGGAAAATATCTTGTCTTTAAAAGCCAGATAAACCAGATAAATCATCTGCAAAAATTAACATGCACAACTCATAACCAGGTAATTACTACATCACTCCGGGGCAAACTTCAAGGTATTTAGACGTGCATTTCTGTCCATTAACACGTATAGATTTACGTAAACATTCTAAATTTAAAAGTATCTACTTTGCACTTAATTACAATGTTTCTGGAAAGCTTTCTCCCTTCAGTTCCTGATGTGTATTTACCCTTAACTATGGTTGAGTTTTTGCCTGATAATTAATGTAAGTATAACAAAAGGGAGTGAATTTTGACAGAACATAAGCTGCCGCTGCCCAGTGACTGAGCTTTTGCAGTGCCTCCCATGACAGACTTTGCCAAAATCATCAATTAAACAGTATAAACTTCATTTACCATCCATTCACCACAGTTCTTTCGTTTCACCATCAACAGCCCCCTCTAGTTAAGACTCTGTCTTGTCAAAACTCGTTGCCTCCATTTTTAATAAACAGATTAGGATTTATTATCTAATTCAGACATCACCTCTGGCCCATTAGGTAACATTATCTGCCTGCCTGCCCGCTTGCCTGCCCAGGGTTTCAGGTAGGTTAGATCTGGGTAACTTTGAGTCACAATCTGAAATACACCCTTCAGAGGCCTGGGACAGTCTAGGAAAAGTAAAGTATCCTGGAGAGAGGTATTACCTATTTTTGTTAGGTGCCTTTGGTTGCTTAGAAAACCTCACTTAACTCTCTGTCATTGCAGTTGGCAGTACAGATGGTATTCTGATTTATCCAGGAATGTAACTCCCATGGCAGACCCTGAGACAAAGGCTTGGGTGGTTTTTATATATCTGGTTTAAAACCTAAGCCCTGCTGAATGAATCTCCTAACTGGAAATCCAGCTCACCAAGCTAGAAAGACTGAATCAGAGATTTTTAGATCTGACATGCCAATTTCAGAATGCGCTACGCCAGATCTTCCAAGTACCTGAATTTTTGTCTGGCAAATGTTATGGGTGCTTCTACCTAGGGGTTTGGGTAATCATGCCTGTCTTCTAGAAGGTGTTTAGTTATGGCAGTTTACATTGCAGAGAGTCCTTTGTGTAACCTGCACCACTGGGTGCTCTGCAGCAGGGATGAACAACTTTCTAAGGTTGGGGTGCCAGACTTCACACACATCTCCTGTATTAAAGGCAGAGCTTGTCAATACAAACTGAACAGGGAGCCAGAAGCTGCTGCCATTTAAAGATGAGTGATGTTGCCAATCACCTTTTTGGCAGAGTCCTGCTCCCATACAAGGCGGCAATTCCCGTTCGCCAGTTCCCAGCGAGTGTGCAACCCAGGGCCTTCAACCCGTAGTGTAAATCAGGACATCTACCAAAAGAGGTGGTCTTTTCGGCCCTCCCTCCTGCCCTCAGTCATTTGTTCCTCCACCTTGTTTGTGCTGACACTTGATACACCTGCATCATAAGGCAGATTAGGGAACTGATCTCTAAAGCAAAGCAGAACAAATACAAGATTAGTTTGCAGCTGGATCAGTCCTCGATCTGGCTTGTTAAATAGCCGCATAAACTAAGTGCCAGCACAAAAGGCCACGTGGAAATGAGTGCCGCTGGCAAGAGGATGGAGTTCTCTTTTCGGTGGCAACCTGAACTTAGGCAGCATCCAAGTGGCCCTATACCTAGTTGGAACCAGGACCTGTGTGAACCATGGCCTCTCAAAGTCACTTCTTTAGGACACTACATGTCCCCACCTTCTGTCTGTTCACTAGCCTTACTACACTCCCTGGCATCCATGTTGAACCCTGCAATACAAAATTAAAAATACTGTCTGAAGCAAAGATATGAGACTGTGTTACAGCCAGAGAGAAACTAGAAGATACAGCCAGAGGATAAAAGACTAGACGCTCCAGGAAGTATCATGTAGAAGGCTGTTCAAGGTGGTCAGAATAGTAAATGAGATATTAGCAACAGTCAAGTAATACATCAAGGCTATAAATAACTGCGAAATCAGGTATTAACACTAATTATACAACACACAAAGGAGGTACTCAGAGATTCCAGTACACTTGAAATGCAAATTACTGCAGAGCTAAGAGTAATTGTGACAACAGCTTTAAAACCAAAATTACATCTCTGATTTTCAGATACTATGAAGAAGTTTATTTGAACATTGCCAAAAAGGGCTTAAGCATACCATATACATATAATTACTTGGACAGTCTTCTCCTTGCATGTATCTCATTCCACTTATCCCATTTCGAACAGTGTTTTCAGTCAATTATTTACAAAGATAAAATAGACTGGCTTAGGGTTTTCATAAAGTCCATTATAGCCATAAACCATACAGAGAGAAACAATAAATTGTATGTTATCTCCATAGCATTCAGCATTTTGCTTTTTTTTTTTTTGTAAGTAACATGCCTATCACTGATGTAGTCAGTACACTTTTCATTGGATTTTGATCTACAGGCACACACCACAAGGCAAACATATGCCTTTTCCTTCACAAATAAAGTGCCATCAGACACCACATCCGTGTTTGTAAATCATTTTCGAGATGCTGTATTCTCACACATGCAATCTGAGAGCAACAACATAAGACGAAACTTATCATTGTGAAACATATCACATCCATTACTTATGAAAAAAAAAAAGGTGGAATGGCACGATCCACAGCTAGGTCTATGTTGTGCCCTGAATTCCTAAGCAGAACGTCTCATCACAATGACTGAGCATTTCAGCCCAAAAAGAACCATGCCTCTCTAGGGATCACAGTATTTGCAAGTGCATTGGAAATCCACGTGACGCATGCATGCGACAGACTCTGCCTGGGAACCCACCAGCTGGCTGAAAGAGGTCAGCAATGTGTGCAACCAGGCAACTTAAAGAATTACTGCACATACAGAAAAAACCTACCCCAGTCCACACTAATTTACCTTTGAAATAACTCCCAAAACATAACTTCCTTTTTAATAAAGTAAATTTGACTTGTTAGCTTAAAGCACTTCATTTGTACATCCTCAAGAGGGTATGGCCTTGAGTATGGACCTGAGGAGATGCAAGTATAGGAGAATGAAGGCATCTTTTCTTCATCTTTGATTATTTTGTTGCAATGGCACCTTGAAAGGCAGTTTCCTGTGTGAGATCCCGCTGTATGAGCCTTGGCCTTGCCTCCCCAGGGTCCAAAACTGCAGCTTAGGACAGCAACGCAAGGAAATCAAGTAAATCCTTTTTAATACACTTATTTTCCCCACGAAGAAGTGAAAGCTGTGCTACACTTCAAAAAATATGCTTCCATGCATGTAGGATAACCACCAATAGGAGGAACGTAAATTTTAGTCCATTAAGTAGCATGAAAATGGCCATAATGGGATAGACCCAAGGGCCTCCTTGCTCAACATCCTGTCTTCAACACTGCGTATAAATGTATGCAAAAGGTCTTCCTTTGAATTAGATAAGCATAGATGATCCCTCTAACAAAAGACCATGAGGTGGGTATAAGGAAAGAAAACTAGTTCGGATATTACTAAGGGAGTTACCAGGTGCGAAAAATGAAATGGCACATAACTGTAGTAACACGTTGAAGGAGGACAGAGGGCACACGGGACAGGTAATGGTGTAACATGCTGTTCTTCTATACTCACTAAAACTTCCCTGTTTCCCAGCTCCTCTCTGTTTTCCATGGATATTACTACAGTGATTTCAAAGCCTCTTTGCAATTGTTTCATAAAGGTCGAATTCCACGCTATGTTCAACATGAGCAGTGGTAGCTGCACTTCCTTTGAACATAAGTTCTCTGGTGCAAGGGATCTCTTGTAACCAAGACATGAACTACTTTGTACAGTCAGGCCCTGAAGTTTGCTGAGTACAAGTATCCCAGAAGACAAAGAAGCAAAGCCAACAAAACCCAACAACAATAACAGCTAGCCAATAGTAATGTGTTTTTAATAATTACTTTTGTTTTCTCTCTCCATCCTGGGATCCTTTGGGATCCACCCTGGCAGCTTTGCAAAGAGGGAAAAGTTATATGATGAAATCAGGTATTTCAGCTACATCTGGGAAGTTTAGAAAGGCAGTTGGATGATACTTTAGATGAGTCTGATAAAACATAGTTAAAAGCTATTATGCCCTACATGTCATAAAATGCATAATTGACTATTTTAAAGAGAGAATTATTACACTAATAAAATATACAGGACACTAAGCAAATATACTACTCTATTACAGTACTGGAACATTAAAGTTCTTCGTAAAGCCATAAACCTGCAACCGAGAGATTCTTATAGTTTTTCCTTTTTTAGACAGAAACATTATACCTCTGTACAGGGTACAGATACCACAAGCATAGTTATTTGAAAAATGAATTACCAAAATTTTCTATGCTTTTCAGTTAGGCCTTCCTGGGTTGCAAATAAACTCTGATCTAGCCCACTGTGTAAGTCCCCAGTTTTATAAAGTGTTTCAATGCAACACAGAAGTGGCAGACTGCTTTGCTAAATCCACCTGCAAGAGAAGCGTCACATGACTCCTTTCCATAGAAAAGTGGGACTATTAGGCCTTGATGATATTAGAATTTTTCAAAAGCATGTTGAAGCACAGCATTTCTTCAGCCTGCCAAAGAGTGCCTTTACACTTGCTTCATTCTTAAAATTCAGCAAATGAGTCAACAAGCATTTTCATTGTTCAGTGAGGAGTATCGGAAAGCATGAGGTAAACAATGCATGAGGACAGGTTTATAACTTTTATGGCTCCATCAATTCTTACAGATTTCAATTGTTTAAAATTGTCTTCTGCACTCTTGTCAGTACTTTAGCTAGTGGCCTCATAGCAGCAGCTTTCAATTTTAAACACCAGGCATTCACCCCTCAATAAATGCACAGTAAGTTACATTACATCAACACATAGTTTCCCCTTATTCCCAGGGAAAACTACTTGAGCTGTCTTAGTATTCACACTCATGTATTCCCAGATTATGAATGCGGTAAATGAGCGCTAAAAATATTCTGTTCATTATGAATCTTATTTCTTACCTTTTTTCCTACCATTTTTGGAATAAGAAAAACACAGTATTTTGCATTACTTTAAAACCAACATCCATTTGGAGGAAAAAAAAAAGGCAAAAAAAAGTGAGGAAAGACAATAAAGTATCAAGTGGCACTGTACATTCATTCATCTAGAGTGTTGGTATGATTATTAGTGCTCATGATTGTGTGTCCTGGAATCCTCTCACTCTAAGTTCCTCCAGGTTGTATCCTGCTCTTAACAGGCAAAAATTAATTGACTCATTGTCTAATCCGAAGACAAGATTTTTAGAAATAAAAACATCATCCATTATTTTACAGAAGATTAATCAAGTAGAGTGAAATTGGTAATATTTTAAGTGACTGTAATTGGTAATTTTTTAAGTAAGCATGTGCAGACCATGTATGAAATTCAACTTTTTGAACAGTCTTTCATAGCCATACAAAACCTGTTTTCTGAATTTAAGTGTGTACATAAGCAGTTTGCATTGCAGTGAATTTTATCCAGCCACAGTATAAATGACCACCATGTACTTAGCAGCTCTGAAAGGAGATCAGTGGGAAAAGTAGAGTGATAGGTATCCATGCCAGCTTGGTGAACAATACTAGTATGCACTTTACAGGCTAAACGGGGAACACTGATCAGGAATTAACACAAAGTAAATTGATTGATGGGGCCCTGAATGCTACAGTTCTCCTTCATGTTTGGGTATACAAACATGACTTGAACATGTCTAACCACAGATAAAGAATATTTGAACTTTTATTAAATATCTGTTCAACAATATCTTGAGAAACTTTTCTGAAAAAAAGGACGAGATCAGTAAAACTGGTTAATTATCATACTAAACAAGTAAAGGGATCAGGAGAGATGGATACAAAGTATTCTAAATGCCTTTATTTTGGATAACAATTAAGTTAATTTTGCATTTTGCAGGGAATAACCTGCAACACATGGACTGGATCCAGAAAATACATGAAAAAGGCAATGCTGAAGGAGAGTTCATAGGTTACAAACACTTGCACTTCCATTTTGATATAATGGTAAATTACTGCACAGCATACTCACAAAGTCTCAGGGCAGAAAGCTTGCACTACACATTTTTTCTGTATAAATTTGGTTCGTTGACCCATACAGACAAACATACAGGCAAAAAAAATGGCAGGAGAATATTTTCTTGTTTGCCATCTCTACTGACGCATAGGTGAAATTAGCCTAAAATGAGATGCACCAGTCAAATGAACTTTCACTGCTTCATCCCATCCTGGCCATCCCGTTATCAGAAATACTTCAATCATCTGCAAGGATTTCAGAGAAAGACAAGAGGAGTGATTAGACAGTTGCCAACATAGGCTGGAGAAGAACTGTCAAGAGAAGTAAATATTTTAAGTACTTGCACAACAACAGCCTACAAGTATTTGTTGGGCATTATCTCCATGGCAAAAGCATAGTTTTTCCATACAGAGTCATATGTAGGAGAAATGAGATGGAAATCAGAATAAGAATTTCTATTTGTGCAACAAGGAATTCTTTTTTACAAAGAAACATTATTTCAAGACAATGGCTAACTTCTACAAAATTAGCTTACACCAAACATGAGTATAGACTAATCTTTCACAGGTCAGGAAGCACAATGGATCACTTTTACCTCTAGTTATTATGCACTTTTATATGAAAATAAGGAAGTCAAAGAACCAGTGGTAAGAATCAATAGAGAGGAGGGACCTCAGGGCATGGCAGCAGTTCATGGGAAAATAGTTTCACCTGCCTTGATAGGGATTGAAAGGAGATAGCAACAGCAACATCATAGTGAGAATTCTGCAGCCGCTCCATACAGAGAACAGAGGTTTTATGAGAATATGAAAATATTGTAAAGGGACTATTTAATGACAAAAGGGCAATGAAAAACTCTTCATCTTGAAAAAAGAGAATTCAGGGGAATTTAGAGGCAGTTTGCAAGTTTATGAAAGGACCTAGGGCAAGACACAACTTCCAGAAAGAAGAAAAGAAGACAAAGAGCAGAATGGTGCATGGACCTGCCTTGGAGTTAAGGGTAACTATTAAAAGGTTTCAACACATTTCTTTGGTTTGGGGGTTTTCTGAGATTCTTTACTGTAATTGTGATACAGAACAGCCTGGCAAAAGATGAGGCAGGAATGTAAGCTTAGGCAAAATCTGGACCTTTTCTTTATGCTGAGCAATAGATACATGTAAGCATGTTCCACCTATACCAAGTTCAAACTAATTTAATAAAATAGGATGTGAGAGCTCTTACCTCCCTGCCCCACAAAAACAATGCACTCAAAGTTTCATCAAGGGACTGAATCATGGCTGCCTCAATGAACACCTTTTTATGGATTTCCACAAATCCATTCTTTTTCAAACATCTTGAAAAGTACAGTTGTTTGAGCAACTGCATAATGCAGTTTTATCTATGAAATCTGTTTTAATTAGTTTCTTACACGATGCCAAAAAAAGATGCTCATTTTACGTTTTCCTTATTCTCCTCTCATGTATTCCACTTGCAAGTATACTGTGTGAAGATCACTGCTGTGACTGTGTGACTGTTCATGCTAAGACTGGTACACTTCTTACAGAACCGTGTAATTTATTTGTTTATACCACATATGATTTGCTGTTATGCTTACCTTTAAACTGTAGGGAGACACAAGTAGCATGTGCCTAGCAGATGCAGAAGAGCAACAGTCTGGCTAACTACAGGTGTAACTCTGTAAACCTTAGCTGTGCTAAGTAATAACTAAAATACAAGCAAGGAACAAGAACTACCCACCAAAACACCTCAGCTGTTTCAACAGTGGTGCAGACAGGATAAATCTTGCCCCATAGAGGGCACAGCAGAAGAACTCAACTAAGATCTTCACTGATAACACACACACCCCACCACCACCCCACCACCCCTCCGGATTTATGGACCAGAAGAATCTGTATGGCATACTCAGTAGCCTGTAATGGTTGATCCTACAAGCACTTAGATTTCAGTTTGGCTTTACACATCTAAATTGCCCTCCCAAATGAAAGCACCTACAAGTTTGTATCCCTCTTGCAGTGACTACCATTTAGATACTTACTTAATGAAGAAAATGTATTCTTTTTACATATGGTAAATTTGCATCTCCTCACTTTTGCTGAATCTTCACTTCCTGTTGTACTTCAGAAAGAGCCACAACATATTTATGTGGAAATAGATGGTTTTCTACTCTCCTTTTGTTCATTTCTTCTCTGCTACATCAGTCAGTATAAAAGATGGTGCTGCATTATATGCTATCATCTGTACCGTATGTAGATTAATATCACACAGATAGGATCTTGTTGCTGTTGCTTCTTGCTTTGTGGTGAGGGGTTTGTTTTATTTGGAGGATTTTTAAGGGAAGGGGAAAAGCTGCTGAAACCTTAATAGAGATAATAGCTTTTATTGAGTTGTCTACAATTACTTGATCTCTTTTCCTGGTATTTTTAAATTCATTTAGAACACAACAGAGGTCATAAGTAGTTCAAAGTACTTCTTTCAATGACTGCTAGCTTTCATACATCACTGGTGAATTTCATCTGACATTGTGTCATCCACTGCTGTAGTTCTGAGGTTCCTTTTTGAAGTTCCCCACATAGTGTGTTTTGGACCTGAGTAACCTAGCTAACTGTACAATTTGCAGATGTTGCCACCTCACTGCCTAACTTTCTTTCCAATTCATTAATATATTTATGAAATAACAACTATCCTAGCATGAAGCAGTGGAGCAGCCCATTGTAATCTTTCAGCCACAGAGGAGGATGACTACGTATTTTTACTTTAGACTTTGTCATCTAGACATTTTTACCCCATGACGAGGATTTCCCTCTCCTCCAGTGACTACTTAGCTTCCTTAACAGCTGCTCCTGTGCAGAAAGCTTTTAGAAGTCCAAAGAATTTTGGCTGATTCTTTTTTTTTTTTCTTCCATTTTAACAGCTCAGTTAAAAAAAAAAAAAAAGCAAGTTAATAGAATAGTGAGGAATTAATTTCTTTTGCAGAAAAGGCCCTGGTAACTACGATATTTGTGTTAGTATTTTACCATCTTAGTCTAAATAGAACCTCCTCTAATTGTCAATCTCTTTATATTTCTTTCTATTGCCCAGAAATATACTTCACTGGAATAATCTGAAACAGTTTTCCAAAACCTTGTCACAGCACTATTCAGTTCTTCAGTATTTAAGAACTGCTACTATTCAATTTGTCAGTACAGAAAATAAAACATGGCCACATCTAAATAAGAAATGTTCACATATTTTATCACACTATTCCAAAAATAATTTTGCTTAATGCAAGAACTGAGTGGTACTGTCCCTCTCTCAGACTACAGAGTTCAAGATGTTTTAATTACGTTAGTTTGACAATACAACATTCAAAGCAACGGAGGAACTCCAAGTGGAATCAAAATCCACAGACCTAGACACTTTTTGATTTTAACTCTTCTGAACTTTTAATTTTTATACTCTCAACCTGTAAATTTCACGGCTGAACCCTTTCCCACTCGTGTGTCAAACTTCACTCTGACAGTTGTGGGATTCTTGAAATTCATAACTGAATATTGCAATTTGAGATTACCTAGCTTTTTGCCACATACTTTAAAGAGTTAAGTGAACACTGCTCACATAAACACTTTCAATTTGTCATTTCTAAGGTGCAGAACATACAATTCACAGCTTGCAGCAAGTGGGAATAAAATGAATTTAAGCCAATTTTGAGCCCTCTTTATCCTGGGCTGCTCTGCATCTCTTCACATAATTTAGTTGTCTCTTTGAGTCTGCCTAGGTCCTAGCAGGGAGAGCTTAGCTGCCCATGAGCTCCAGTAGTGCCTGGCACCTCCCCGGTATGGCCGGCTGGGGTTCTTCCAGCTGTGCCCTGGCATGCTCAGTGCCCACCCTCCCCAGGGCTTGCCTGGAAAACAGCCTAATGGCCATTTCCTTGCTTCCTGTGGCAAGAGAGCTCTCCTTCAGATGGACCCCGAGCTTTTAGGGCCATGCCTGGCAGCTCTGGTGGTCCTTACCATAGAAAAGGGGCCAGGGCACAGGTGAGGATAAAGAACAGGTAAGGTTACATGCCATTGGCAAGTGCACTTCATCACCTTCCTTAATAGAAAGTTTATTGCAGATTATTGAAAGAAAAAAGTTCAAACTTTTCCATCACTGTTCACCCTCCTTGTTCATATTCCATATTCCTGTCGTCTTAGACAATGAAGATCAACAAAGGCAATTTTAGTTTTATTTGTACAGTCAGTTTTACTTTCAGGATCCACTGAGCCTCAGCACTTGAATTTCAATCGTTGTTTATTTAAAACACCTTCATTACTGCAGTCTTTATATGTGCATACATTATGTAGCTTTTAATATTTATGACAATGAAATAATAATATTAACTGTATGTTATTATTAAATACAAGATATGCATTAATTTCAAGAAGAACTGTGGGGCAAGCTGTGTAATTACTACATTACAAAATACAATGTGAAAATGTCACACTGATAAAGAAAACACATTCCAGTGTGATAGATGGCTTTCAAACTGTGAGATGGTGCTTTTTATTTTAGAGCACAGAGGTTAGACCTTTAACGTACTGCCCAGAAAGAACTTTCATAAATATATATTTTGGACTAGCCATGGTCCCGGCAAATTAGAAGGCTTTGTCTCTTGATCCTGATGATGATAATGACATCTAGCATGAGCTCGGACAAACCATTTAATTGTCTGGAGCTCCTGCTTTTCACCATGGATATTATGTCACAAAAGGATGTCAGACTCCTAGGTACATCCTCTTTGTTAGAAATTGTCTGTGGAAAAGTATTAAATAGAGGTATATAAAAGGAGAAAGACGCAAGGACATTTGCTTTCAGAGTAAGAAATCTGAATGCTTTCCTGAGTACAAATGCCCTTTTAAAGATCTTAGTGAGGTTGCCAGGGAAGATGACAGACTTCTGAAAGTTTGTGCATTTCTGTGTTTTTCTAACTATTCCCTGATGTTTGATGAATGTATTTGTAAAGGCTTATACATGGATGTGTCTTGCTTAAAGGTACATCACACTTATTCTACTGAAATATGCAGTGAATTTTTCATAATGCTGTGACTTGTAGTCCTGGTAGTGAATAGTTTTACTTTTCTTCCATATACTGATGATAGTAATATTTTTAAGTGGATGCTGTTGAACTACTGCATCTAAAATGGACTTATCTTTAGATATTAGATTTTATCCAACAAATGATACAGGTTACCAGAAAGGCAACAGTTCAGACAGTTAGTCTGCAAATATTATTTGGTGAAAAATTATTAAAAATATTTACATTATGATTTTCATTTTGTAATTATTCTCTTTTCCTTCATGATCTTTTGTTGATTAACTTTGTACTGCTGTTGTGCAGTTTCAAATGAACATTAATATTTACACTTACTGGATTATGTTATTCAGAAGATGCTAAAACAGGTAGGTACAAGGACTTTTAAGATTACCAAGTCAAATATTGTAGGATAATTTTCTTTGTCTAATAGATGGTCATTAATGATTAATTTCTCCTTTGGCTTTGACCATTCCTACTGCTAGCAACAAGGCCCATTTCTCTTGGCCGACTGTTTTTTTTTAAATACTTCTTTTCTATTTATAATTTTTTTGTAAATTAAACAACTATTTCAGCCCTGAAAGAACTTATCTTTGTTAAGACTTCATTTCTACACTTGATGTTACTTTCATGTCTCCTCTACAATGGTCTTTATTTAGTCTTCATGGAACTATTTCCCTGTAGCACAGAACTACTGTCTGGCTATACGTAACTATTTCTTGGTAGCTGGGTGAACTCCTAGCTCCAAGTATATAGAACAGCTTGGAGCTTAAGAAGGGACAAGAATTCACCACATTCCTTAAAACATATATCATTTGCCTTGCTCTTCTTTGAGTATAGAAGAAGAAGAAACTAACAAAGTAATGAACTGGTGAAACTACATTCATGAAAATTTCACCCTGGAACAAATAAATTGATTTTTTGTTAACTTGCTTTAAATTCATAAGAAACATTATTATTCCAGAATATAATATAAATTACATTAATTTGCATCCTTGTAACAAACGTGCAAAAAAACCCCCTCTAAGGTTACCTCTCTTACCACCTTTTCTTTTTTTTTTTTAGGTTCTTTAACAGATCTTAAAGACAAATGAAAGTCACATATACGGAGACAAAGGTTGGGGGGAAAAAAGGTGATACTGGATAATGTTCTGGCTCCCTTACATTCCACAGAATTAGAACTGAATGTGCGTGATCTCATTAAGGAATTTTCCTAAGCATTTTTCAAGTGTATTTACACACATTTACTTCAATCCACAGGTTTAAAGTTTAAAGTAAAGCAGATTTAAAGCTGCTGAAGTACTCTGCAGCTCTGAGGCCATACAGCAGTTTTTAGAAGAGCAAGCATTTTCAAATGTTACTGCTTTTAACAGAGATAGTTACATGTCCAGTATTTCAAGTACCATGCTATGGACACTACTTACAAATGATGATGGGGCCAGAATTTTATTTGAATATTTTAACTTACTTCATTGAGGATTTTATTCGTTTCTTCATATAGTCAGGTTTTGTATTTTTACAGTATTTGGATCTAATCACATTTGAAATGCAAAGTTGAGTTTGCTTGTATTAACTGTGTAGCTGAGAGTGAAAAATTACATTAATAAAAATAATGTCTCTAATACATTTTAGAGAATTTGACTTTCTCAGTATTTCCTAGTTTCACATATATTAAGTGAAATATAGACTTACATTAGAGAATACTTAGATTTCTTTATGCAGAGATTCTGTTTTCATTAATACCAGTCCTGAAATAAGTCTATACTCAGTGAGAAATGTACTATCAGGCCTTAAAAATGTAACACCACATTTGGGAAGTTATGTTTAAGAGATGCAGTATATAAAAGGCATTGACAGCAACTGTAAATTGGGGGCTGACTGGTATCAGTACAGTTTCATTAAATGGAAAGAAGAGGAACAACTGACAGTGGTAAGACTAGAATCTACTAAAATCAGTAGAATCTTCCTATGCAATGTTATAAATATTCTAAAATATCTGTAATTCTCTCTGATGAGAAATTAGTATCTGGTAAATTAGGATTGCCTCTTGAAAGACAATATTATTTTAAAATATTTTTATTTTCCCACTGAAAAATACCTATGAATATGTATCACTTTATGTTAATGCTACCCTTTGTGTAAAACAAAAACTTTGATACCTTACATAAAGATCAAGGCAAAAGCTAAATCACTGTTTCATGATCATAACAAGACTGTTTTGCTATTTAGCCATTTAACTTAATATGTAAATACCACTATGACACAAACCCCTAATTTTTACAATGCATGTAGCAATACATAACATCATTTGATAACTCATACCATAAATATATCCATTTTCTGGGTTTTTATGGGATAGAAAAAGTAGTGTTCATATATAAAATAGAGATGCACAAATTCTCCTTAAAACAAAAATCTGGATATAAATCTTCAAACTCCATTTGGAGTTGAGCTCAATAACAAAAATAGCTAAGGTTAATATCCTGTATCTCACAATGTAGATGCTGGTGGTTTAACATATTCCATATTATGCAGATGTTTTCATACAGCTGAAAAATCCGAAGCAGCTAATTTTTCTTGAAAGAGATGGAAACTTAAAATGTCTTGAGCAGTTTTGTGATATTTAGGGAATTAATGAGATATTCCATTAATATGCATCATGTGGAACTGCTATTACACTCTGGAAGGGACCAATAGACCACTGTTCTGTGTCTGGAAGTGATCAGCAGTCAATAACTTCGTTCTCTCATAAAGCACTTAATTTTAAAAGGGAAGAAGTTCTGTAACCTCAACAACTCTTCAGTGCATGGTTTGAATCAGAAATATTGCTACTTCTAGCGCCACTGCACATACTGTTCTTATTCACGCAAATGTTTAACATTCTTGGTTCTAACTAGGAATTTCCCTAAATTAAGTTTTGTGGTAACAGGCTGCAGATTAATTATAGTTCATATAAAAGCTGGGGTTATCCTATTCTTTTTGATTCAGGCTTTTGAGTGTTTTACGTTTCTCATTTGCAGAAATAAACTGAGCAGAAGCAAAGGAAAGGTACCCACGTGAGCTAAATTTTCCCTTATAATGACTCTGTGCAGTAATAATATGGTTATAATATAATCATTTAGTGTTTGTTGTCTTAGACTAGACTGAACTAACAAGCATCATTAGACACATCGCGTAACTGTGTCAGTATTAGGCAGAGTTACGGTTATCTACATGCCCTCACGCTGGATTTTGAGTTGATCTTTAGCTTTGAATTTTGTGAGTTCCTAATGCTCAAGAGCGTGGGATAATTTTGAGATGTTGTCAATATGTCTGGAAAGTATGTTACCTTCCATTACCACTCTTCAGACTTGAGTGGGTTTTCTGCTTATAAAAAAAAGAAATTGAACAGGCGATACAAAAACTTATTTTCATGAGGCCTTCTGTTTACTTACAAATATGAAGTTTTGCCTGTAAATCTTTCTTTCTTTCTTCCTTTCTTTTTTCCAAGTAAATTCAAATTCTATGGTCCAATACACAAAAGTTATTATTTTAGAGCTACCAAAATGTACCAAGGTGGATGAAGCAAAACAATGTGAAGCTAAAACATCCCTATGCCCTTTCCCCACATCTTTCAAGTTCCCTTTGTTTCTCCCACCTTCCTTGACTCCTCTGCCTAGATGCCCAGAGTCCCTTCCCTAAGTACGAATGCACAGCCACTACAGTCCCGTTCCTTGTATCCTCTCTCTTATTCTGCATGCCTCTTCAATTTCTTTCCTCTTCTTACATCCCCTTACGCTTCTTACAATATAATAATTCATCCTCCCTATTCCTTCCTTCCTCCCACACAGATATGCTCTGTGCCTCTTGCTGATTTCTTCATTGATTAGTTCAGGTGCACAGGTTTCGATTTGGAAAAGGTAAAGAAAAATTACCATTAATTAATCCTTTGCTAGCTCCTCCCTGTTTGGCCCATTCATTTCTAAAATTTATGAACATATATTGGTAAATATTAAAAAAAAAAATCTTGTCTTTAAAAAATAACTGATAGATTTCAAAACCGGGTAATCTATTTTTCATGCCTTGCAATATCTGCTTTGAATAAAACATACAGTTTGAAAATAACTAGGAGACTGTGGCAAGTAGTTCTGCAATATATGTTCTGCATTTGATAAATTCCTTTTACTAATGAATAACATCATAGATCTCGAGAAGTTAGAAGTTACTCTTTTTCAGTGAAAACTTTGCAGTGATAATCTCTGAGATTCCTTTAAAAGCCCATTCTACAGAACTCCAAAAATGAGAATTTATTTGAACAGATATTGAGTGTGAGAGTTTGAAAAAACAAATCTCCAAGAAAGTAAAAGTATTGCTGCTCCATTATTTAAAAAGTAAAGTTTAACCAAGAATTTCCCTTAAAATATTTTCACACCAAACCTCAGTGATTTGTTCTTGAAGCATTTGAGTTCAAGTTCCATCAAAAATTTCCTTACCAAGCTGGTTTTGCAGACTTGCATTAAATCTCCAATGAAGCTTCAGAGTGCAAGTTCAAATAAATTAAAGGCCCAATCAATAAAGCTGGAAATCAGCCTTGCAAATCACGTTGCCTGCTAAGAACTGTCATTAAATTAGAGTCAAATCAAATTAAACAATAATGAACAACAGCCGCTCCTCAGGTACAAGAAGGTATCCTTAACACAAACCTCCACCCGCCCGAAGATGCGTGCAGCCCGACGTTTGCTCCGGACTAGCAGGGTTGCCCCTTGGTGAGGATTCCCACGTCCTTGGCTCCCGGCTTAGGGAGCTGTGCGGGCCCAGCCCCACAGCCTTGAATCACAGCCCTTATCCGCTTTGGTATTTCCAGCAGCTCACACAGCTAATAAATAATGCATTCATTAGGCAGACTGCATGTTTACTTCCATAGACCAATACTTGGACTTTTTTAGCCAAAGAAACCCGACCTGACTGATAGCTACACTCGATTCCTTTCTTTTGGGCACAACACTGCCTGTACCTGTCCTTGGTGGGGCGGTGGGGCAGCAGCAGCCCCCGTGCCACCCCTGCCCCAACAGCACAGAAGGGCTCCTGGGTGCCCCGGTATGACGGTGCTTGGTGCTTGCTGGTGCTAAGGCCGGGGGCACAAGTGCCCAGGCAGCGCTCCCTGCCCGCACTTGCCTTCACAGCAGGAGGCTGGGGACAACAGAGACCACTCCTCCCGCAGGGCAAGGCAAGAGGAGGGAAGGAGTCATACACCCCCTTTGAGCACCTGCATGGCTGGCAGTGGCAGCAGCAATCGGCGTATCAGGTGTGCGGACTGCTTTCTGTTTAAGTTGTTGGCCTCGATCTGGACACAGCATGAAGCTTTAAACTGAATTTTAATTTTACTAAATTTTATGAAACACTCAAATTTTTCAAAGTTGCACACACTGTCTCTCTGTTTATATTGTCTTGCTTTACAACAGCAATAAGAGAGAAATTACGGCACTATTTTCTCATAAAAGTGGCTAAGAATATATTGTGACCCCATGTTTAGGCAAACGCCTCATATTCAGAAGCACGATGCAGAGGCAGCACTGACCAGTTTATATATCTTTCAGTTGGGTCACTCATTACGGAACTTATGGTCAAAAAGCTGTAAAAATGCCTATGCACCTGAGGTTTCTCTTTTAAAACTTGCCCACATGTTGTAAATCAACAGGATGCAGGCTTCTTAAATGGCCAAGACATTTTGCGGAAAAGATAGGATCGGTTCAAAACATTACATTAAGTATGAGTTAGGTTTTTACACTTGTCACTAAAACTTATATTTTGGCCATTCTGGTACAGTTATACTTCAAAACTGAAATAATAATAAAGATACCTCTAAATTCTTCTTATAGCAGAAGCTAAAAGCTTCAGAAAAACAATATACTTTGCAGTATTTTATAATAATGACTCTCAAAAACCCCTTTATCACCACAGGAATCATATACTTCACAAGTCACATCCTGAGTAAATGCCATCTAAAGACAAAAATACGTTTTTAGCAAAAACCTCCCTCTGGCTGTAGCTGGACTGCCAGCTGTGGTACTTCAGATGGATTCAGGCATGCAGCCTCATCTCCAGTTTGTGTGGGCCATAATCACTATAGGTTGACTACTACTGAGAGTTTTCAGACACTGCCTTCCTATGCAGCCCATGATAAAACACAAGGGCCGTACTTTAATTAGGTGGTCTGAGCTTAATTCTTTGCAATACACAACCTGGAAATAAATACTTGGGCAGTAGGGCTGAAGAAATTAGAAGTGGATATTGTAGGATACATACTGTTGGGTAAATTTAGCCTACCGATGGATCAAAAGTTGTTATATGGACAAAGAAGGAAAGCACATTACTTAGCACAGAGCTGAATAACTACAGTGGTACACTGCTCCCATACCCCAACTCTCAAAGATGTCCTCACATAGTGGTACCAGCTTCAGCAGCAGCCCTCAAACACAAGGGTCTGGAGGCAGAGCTGCTGCTCAATCCAGTTTTGCCACTAAGATTGGTGGCCTCGGTGCAATGTCCTCAAAACTGCCTTGGGTATCCTTCTGTACAGTCCTGCAAAACTGCCTTGGGTATCCTTCTGTACAGTCCTGCACTCTGCTGTGAAAAGAAGCCCTTTTCAGCAGCTCACTTACAATTTAGTTTAACATAGTATAAATCATACTTTAGTAAAAATTCTAGACCCCAAAATTCTCCTCATAAAACGCTAAACTGATACAGGCTAACCTGGGGGTTCAAAGAACTTACAGAGTAAATGCCCTTCAGCTGTGTAAACTATGTGTGTTTGGGCTTTTTGAAAAGGCAGAGAGGTTGGAGATAGAAATACCTTCAAAAATTGCAAGATTCGTGGGACAAGCTATGATACAGAATAGCAGTCAAGGATCCTCAGTCCAGGACACATGAATACTAGAGGCATGTCCAAGCCATGTCTCCAGCTCTCCTGGTAACAGCCTACCATGGAATCTACTTCCAGACCCAAACTGAACATCCTTCTTGGGCAACTTTCCCGGAAACCAACAACTGACAGGGATTTAGCACGCTCCAAATGCTATCCCTAGTCTAAAGGGGAAGTTCTTTCAAGGGATGGTGATGTTACCATGGGAAAGTTCCCATCTGATGATTTCTTCCTAACATGGGAAGTTAATAAATTTGTCTCAGCAAAATAATTGCAACGAATGAGATGAAGAATTTTGGGGTTGTATTGGTTTTTGTCATATCAGTGTAGTGCCATGCAAAAAAACCCAACAGTATACATACATAAACATACATATAAAACATTTCAGAGGCTGACAGTCATTTTTCTCAGATGTGTAAATCTGTTTTGATACTGCAGGCACCACAAGGCTGGGTGCACGTTAGGAAAATGTGAGCCTTACAGTGCTTTTAGTGTCCAGGGACTTTGCTTAAAAAAATTACAGTCACACAGACCTTGAGCAAAGTCAATCCCATGGTCTCAAGCCAGAGCTACAAAGGTGGTAGTACCAAACAGCTCCTTCTTCCTAAGTTGGAGAGTCATAACAGAGAGGCTTCTTGGAAGATTTGGTTTGAGTAAGTTTTTGCTTTCTGCTAACCTTATAAACATGACAGTGGTCTCACTCTTCTCTGAAGCCATCGGGGATATCCCTGTCCATCCCTGTTGCTAGTGTATTGGCAATGCTCTCATTCTTTGCTATGACTATCATGATGTCAGGAAATGAAGAATCTAAAAAAGGCCAGTGGAGGAATGTGTGTAAAACAAAAGTATACAGAGACAGAACAAGAAAAATGAAGGGACCTGCATTTCCCAGATAAACCACAGGTAAATCTAGATAAATCACTCTTAACCATGGAGATAAAGCTTTAGTTGAGGAGACTCATAACATTCAGATCAAGGCAATGTATGTATGTCAACTACATCCAAGAACATATAAAATGTACCCCCTTCCTTTTCACCCAGCCACAAAAGCAAAGTAGGCAGTACACAAGGCTGTTCTGGCTCTTAGAAAAATGATTGGTCTGCTATTCTGTGTCTGTATCCTTTTGCTGAGGCTCTTGGTGCAATGGTTGGAGCATATCAGCACTAGTCTTACTCAGGCCAGACAACTACATTAGACAGAAAGCCTTAAAGTACAGTTGTTTAGTGGTGACATCTTTCAGTTCAAAAGGAGGCGCAACAAAGGCAGTAGAGAGCAATGGGATCCATGCCTATTTTTCTGTAAGATCAAGTAACACATCAATTGCATTTGCAAAAGAAGGGATAAGGAGCCAGGAGCCAGGTATTTTTGAACAAATGAGAATGTCATGCAAGAAAAAGAGCGGCATGATCGTTGATTTTTATTCAGATTTTGCAAGCATTCTTGAAAAGATTTCATCAGTGTGAGGCTTGCTCTTACTGTTTCTAGAAGTAGCATGAAAGAAGAGGTGGAGGGAACAAAAAAAGAATTTGCTTGATATTTCCATATAAATGATATAATTTACAATAAAATACAGCTGAAATACTCAGAAGCCTTGTACAAAATTAAACTCTACCAAAAAGATCACTCTGATGTAAATATTTTTACTATGTGAGAAAAGACAAAGCTGAAACAATTTAAGTCTTCTGTACTATGTAGTGCAAAAGCATTAGCTTTTCAGTCTTGTATTTAACTGTGCTATAAAAGCAATATTCACATTTAAACAGGGCCTGCCAGACGTATTTAATTTTAGTTTTATTAAAAATACCAGAAGCTGCTCTTAATAGATAAATGAATGTCATATGAAACCACATCCAAAAAATCTGAAAAATTCCAAGTGCACTTCTATTCCAACTTTATCAGTTAAGCAACCTCTCACAGGTCTTTTGCTGAAGAGTTTCAATAAACAAGTTTTAGAGATTACTAAGGGCTGTTTGTCATTTTTAAAGGACAGATTTGCAAGGAAAACCCTTTCTGGGATTGTTTTAAAAATATTTTACCACATTCTTTACCTAAAAACCTCTAAAGAACTTCAACTTATTTGAAGACAGGAGGAAGTTAAATGAAGCATGAGACCAAGTGAAAGTCGGCATTTTCTTTTGTTGAAGTGGAATGATAAAAACAGAAAGTACATCGGCCACAGAGACAAAGACATTTTATAATGACTTTCAGCTTTCATGATGTAAACTTATAGGATTATTTATAAGAGCTTAAAATATGCCATATCAACTATATTGACCCATACTCACTCATATATTTTTGCCTGTTCTGTGCTGTTTCAACAGCACAAAATTAATAAAAACTTGCTTTGCCTACTCTGGTAAACTGGATTAATGGCAGCTTTATTCCACAGAAAGTTCTCAGAATGGCTGGGCCCAAACACGCAAGCTCTGTTAGTGCATCCGACCCACGGTTATTAACTCAGAAACATCCCTTTAATTCTGTTTTCTTTGGACATGCCTCTGGACACAGGCACTGTGGGCTGCAGAAGGAAATCCAAACTCTCTCCAGCTCTCTGAAGTGACTTAGCTCTTAAGACAAACAGGATCTGGTATTAAAGGGGGTTTTTGCTGGGCTGTAAGTTTCTGCGTTGGGAACCAGGGTTAAGGCCTTGGATCGCACTTAATCTTTACCAAGGAAATTGTGGCAAGCAGAAGGGTGTTGAGTGGGTCAGTATCTCTGCAGCTAGTTTTTCTGTAGGACCAAACCTGTGAAATGCTGAGGACCTGTGTCTCCCAACGAAACCGCTGGGAGCTGCAGATCAGTTGGATCTCAAGATTTGCCCCCAAATATCCTAATAGATATTTTTTCTATATGCAAGAAGCAAAGTAAAGTCACAAGGATAATAACATTATGGCTTGCTTGCAGGAACAAACACTGTTAGATGGGCCCTAGGTTGGAACACATCCATGTGTAGCCATGTTACGAAGTGCATTTATTTCCTACAGAAGCAACATAGCAATATGAGTACTACGTGACTGACTAATATTCCAACCGCACTGTAAAGGTAAAAAATGCCAGACTTCACCTAAAACAGACAATGTGTTTTATGACTTTAAAATGAAATCACAGAAGACCTAAATCCATCCAGCTGTTCTTAATAGGGCTTTTTTTTCCCCTTTGTTTTTCATTCTCTACCTTAATCCGCTTCAAAATTACCTCACAGTCTCATTCATTTTTGCTCGTAACTTGATGACTCTTACCTAAACAATGTATTGCACATTACAGGGCAAAAAAACTAAATTAAAGAACAGCAAAAGAAATATAGAAAATGTATATTCATTAAAGCTGGTGATGCAATGAAAATTTGCATAGCAACCTGCACCTATGCCTGATAGAATTACAAATTTATCATGCGTTTGAAGGACAGAAGAAACATTCTCACATTTTCTGAATCAGTCATTTCTATTCGATTCAGCTTAGTAAAAACAATCCCACTGATTTTGTAACTAATTGAAGAATTAATATAAAAGGATCGAACACCTGTTGCTCTGTTGGCAGAAAACAGCAATTACAATGTTTCTTTCCAGTGGAATTAAACTACAAAACAAAAATTTTAAAATAGAAAAGGAAGATAACATACTGGTGACCAGGGTCCTTTTGAATCCACAGAGAATATTACAGTTTTTATTCAGATTGTGAGTGGTCCCTGTTAAGCTTCATTGGTTGATGGACTTCTCCTCTGTATCCCCCCATTTAGCTACTGCCCCCTTAAGCGTTTCCATTACCTTGGAGTAGCTCTGATTCACTCAATCTCCTCTCTCCTCTTTCCCACACACTTTAAGACAGGCTTAAAATCTATTGTGCCTCCACCTAACTGTCATGTAGATCTTCTTTACCATTTTCATAGAATTGTACAATGATCTGGGTTGGAAGGGACCATAAAGATCAACTAGTTCCAACCCCCCTGCCATGGGCAGGGACACCTTCCACTAGATCACGTTGCTCAAAGCCCCATCCAACCTGGCCTTGAACACTTCCAGGGATGGGGCATCCACAGCCTCTCTGGGCAGCCTGT
>JAVKLA010000030.1:23350699-23392683 GCA_034782735.1 Sagittarius serpentarius | reverse complement strand
CCCCTTCAGGTACTGGAAGGCTGCTCTAAGGTCTCCCTGGAGCCTTCTCTTCTCCAGGCTGAGCAACCCCAACTCTCAGCCTGGGCTCCTAGGGGAGGTGCTCCAGCCCTCTGATCATCTTTGTGGCCCTCCTCTGGACTCGTTCTAACAGTTCTATGTCCTTCTTGTGTTGGGGGCCCCAGAGCTGGATGCAGGACTCCAGGTGAGGTCTCACAAGAGCAGAATAGAGGGGGAGAATCACCTCCCTCTACCTGCTGGTTATGCTTCTTTTGATGCAGCCCAGAGCGCTGTTGGCTTTCTGGGCTGCAAATGCATGTTGCTGGGTCGTGATGAGCTTCCCGTCAACCAACACTCCCAAGTCCTTCTCCTCAGGGGTGCTTTCAGTCCCCTCATTTCCCAGCCTGTATTTGTGCTTTGTTTGTAATTTCCTATTACCAACATTAATCACTGAAAATAAATGCTATTAAAAAGAAAAACTAAATCCATTTTCATCTCCTCTTTTTATTCCTTATTTAGGAAAGTGGTTAGGCAAGCCCTAAGCTGAGGTAGAAAGAGACAAACATAGGGACCTGTAAGCAAGTGATTTGTTGAAAGGTGGAACTGAAAGGAAAACGATAACCAAAACACAAGCAAGCATCAAATCCACTTAAAATAAACATTCTTAACTTTCTTGCTGATGCAAAACCTAAAACAATTAAACACTGGAAATGTCAAATATTTTGTTATGGTCACCTGCAATAAAAGTAAAGCAAGAAATGCAGGGGTTCAAAATACCCTGGAGAAACCTATTTTCTGTAAACTTGGGAGCACTAGAACCACAGCCCTCACCCGGACATGGGACAGCCACGTTTCACTCTCTCATCAGCCCACAGGAGCCCGGCATGCCCACAGCTCACATCGCTGGTGTCCCCCTGACCACAGGGGCATGGCTCAGCTCTTTTGTTTTATATCAACAAACCTTAAATCATTTCCCAGCAAAATTATCTCTATTACTATTATTGATTATAAATTATGAAGTTCTACTCCTTTTCACTTTTTATGGAAAAGTACGTGGAAACAGACAGTATCGGTTTTTCCCAGCTATTTTGGAATAAGCATCACTGTCTGGTCCAGATGCTCCAACTTTGGCAGTAATGCCTTCCATCACACTAATGAGATGTCATCTTTAAGGTCATTTTCAGAAGCAGGCCTCGCTTAAAAATCATGGTGGAAATACAGGCACAGTCCTTTTCCCTCTCTTTTCATAGCTGTTTCTGGGAGGCTAAACTGTGAAAACTCTCAGTATTTTTTTCTCTGTTTGATAAGATAGCTGCTTGTGGGATGTACACATCCCAAGGGATTTTTTTCTTTTTCCAAGATAAGGAATACTGAAAACCAGCGTGAAAAAGGAATGCACAACTTGGGGCATAAACCTCCACAAGCATGCCTTCATCTCCCTATTCAGATTGGGATCAAATGCACTTTTTATTGCCTTGGTGCATTCTGGTATTCCTTTTTTTAAAAAAGCGTGCTGGATGTACAGGTGACACAGGGGCTGAGGAGGGCAAATTCTGTCTGTGGTACCTGACCCGCACAGGTGGAGGCACCGGCACTGGGACCTGCCACCGCTGGCGGTGCCCAGTGCTTTGGGAACCTCTCCCATAGGCAATGCGACTTCCGCAAGTCCTGCTGAGTTAGGAAGATGTGTCAACTTCAGTTGGGGCCAAAAATGACAAGGGCACTGTGTATGGACACATATGCTGAGACCCCAGAGTGGGATTAGGCTGAGCGGCACATGAATCACAACAAGGCGGAAACATGGTTGGAGCTGCAGGTCATTTGGATCTATGTTCATAACACTGAGTTGTGCAGGCACGAAGAAAGAATATCATAAATCCAAGGAAGATCAGGATCAACTTGTGACACGGCTCTCCACTAACCAAGCGGCAGCGTGCAATATTTTTGGAAAGTATTATAAGGACAAAAAAATTCTTCTATTCCCTTTAGAAAGAATGTGCACCTATATAACAACAGCAATAAAAACCAACTGTATAGAACAAGCCATTTCTATGAAGAAAGAATAAAGCATTAAATACTTGGGTTTTTCTGAATTTATAAATCAAAATAAACTTTTAAAGCTTTCCTGTTAATGGAATTAAAATCATCATCAGTCTTTCCTGAAGTGTCTGCAGTACATAGTCACAGTCCATTAAGACAACATGTTAGCATTGTTCATAACAGGATGTAAATGAAATAATCAAGTCATCAGGACTATTTCAACATCAATAAAGCCTCAGAGTGATTATTATGTACAGCCATGACACAATACCTTTTTGCATACTTTCCCTGATCAGATTAAAGTGGTGGTGAATTCCTCGATGGCTCAAGTGTGCTCCAAGGAAAGCTAGAAGGTTGTACAGTTAACTCCCAGGGTGTAACTCTAAACCATACAACCTACTACCTCAACCCGGATGCACACAGCTTCCGACGGTGACCATAAAGTCTTCTTCACTTCTTCAGTCTTTCTTTGAAATGTGACAGCAGCCACAGGCCTATGTATTTTCCATGGGGGTATGCTTTCAACTGCAGTTATTCCCCACTTTTCAGATGATAAGGCATATTCTTAGATGGATTTTTCTATTGCAGAGATAGAATTTCTGTTTTATCCTGTTTACATATGCATAAAGATATATACATGTATGTTTTATGTGTGTGCATATATACATACATATTTGATCAGAGTGATGCAAGTCCTACTACATTTCTGGAAAGAAATGACATTTTCTCTTATTTTATGATAAAAATAAAATATAAATCTCTTCTTGTTTTTTCTATGTTTTTTAATGTAATACCATGTAATGGTATATTTAATAAAGCCAGCAAATTGTATATCCTACTCTCCCTCATTGGAAACCCTACAATTCCCTCACATCTCTTTGTAAATTTTAATACGGTATTAAGCCAAAGGTGCTTAAAGCAATCAATAAAAGAACAAATCACTTAATCGAGTTTGAAGATCAGGCGATGGACAAGAGAACCATTCCAAAAACAATACATAGTTTTGTACACTCACTTGGGCTTGTTGTCAAATACGCACTGCAGTGCGTGCTACAAAAACTTTTGCCAGATCACCATACTGACACAGACCCATAGAAGCGAGCTTGTGCAGTACGTTTCAACACAAGATCGGATCTACGGGTTTATGCCAATTGGCATCGTTGATTAGCATTTTCCTTTTCAAGTGAGATGCAGAAGACTTTAAACAAACAAACATACGAAGCAATGTAAGACCGAGTATTTAAGAGTAAAAATATTACCATCTATTGCAAAGAAGGCTGCTTCAAACTTAACTGCATAAATGGAGGGTGCACCAAACAAGCCAAAGACTTGTAACTAGTCTAGTTTTTGAAAAAAGGAAGAAAAAACATTTCTTTACAGATTGACGGTGCAACATTGTTTTGTCTTCAGCAGGAGTTAACGTCCTTTTGCGCACAATTTGCCTTACCGATGAACTCTCAACTCCCAACAACTTGCATCTGACTACAGCACGCACACAGCAGGCAAGACTGGAATCCGTAATTGGACGTGATATAGAAGTGAACAATACAGGTTTGTCCTTTGTGTCTGAGCTCATATCATGTACTACAACCCGAAATAAAAATCACCCAACAAATCTGAAAAGCAATGAGGCACACTGGAGTGCAGCTCCCATACAACATTATAAAGACTGCTTAGCTATTTCTTCATATTACAGGGCATCTACGTAACTGCTTGACAATAACTTGTTGATTAAACAACAGCTATTAATCAAAGAAAAGATAGTAATTTGTCTATTTTATTCACTAATCCTCCCATCAATGCTATTCCCTAATAATAAGAATGCAAGTAGAAACACAATCTTGCAAAACTTCGGGGATAACTCCTACAACAAATACTTTCTTCCTGTGACCGACAAGCAGTACGATACAAATTATCACACACTGAATGTAGGGTGTCCTACACAACAGACTGAAAACAGGTCCTTTGAGGCAATAACCAGTAATTCAGAAAGGTGAGAGACAGACACAGTTTTATAACTTACATATTATAAATGAAAGCATTGATAAATACTGCATCTTTAAGCATAGTGTCTGACACATCAGAATAACTTCTAACAATATAGCCACAAATGCATTTGTAAAATACAGACATAAGAAGCAAGTATAATTTTAAAACCAGGTGCTATAGAAAGGTCTCTTACAATTTTAGCAGGTTACTGAAATCTGTATCTGAATAAGATTTTAATGCCTGCCTTCCACTAGTTCCCACTGAAGGCCTAATTCTGCCATCATTAGTTGGGCAAAACTCCTTTCAAGAGAATAAGTGCTGCCAATTACAAAGTTTTTGAATCAGGGCAATGCTTCATTTCCTTGCAGACTGCAACATGTATTTCTAGTTCACTAATGACAGCTGAGCATTCGTAAATGACTTTTTTTTTTTCTTTTCTTTTTTTAGTGGATTAAATCTTGCACTTCAAGCATACCCTTTTGCATTTTAAAATAATATTATTTTCTAGAACAGTCTGTTTTAAACTTGCTTGTGCTTTATATACAACACTTCAGCATTCAGAAGGAATGATATTTTCACAACTGTTTTCTGCTGACACTGAGGAGATATATGTGAGACAAACATTCAAACTAGAATAGTTATCCTAATATCAGAAATAAGTATGTAGACTCCATATATAATTTACTGAATTATTGTAATAAGTGCTATAAAATTGCTCCTCTGATTTTCTTCCTTTTTTTTTGTGAATAGAAGTGATATTCCACATTTCAGAAATGATTGGTTACTGCATTATAGTTATATACTGGCAAATAGATACATGTTCTATAAATACACTAGTAAGATAAATATACTAGTAATATATATGTGTTATATATTTACTAGGCATAACAAAGGAACAAATTATGTATTGATCTTTCAATTCATTCTAAAGCTTCATGGAAACATACAGCATAAAGGCTACACAAACTGCAATATTCCCAACAGAAAGTAATAAGAACAGAAGTTTAATAAATATCTGTGAAATTATATTTGCAGGCTCTCTTAAGGAAAGAAATTCTTTTAAAGCTAACCTGCTTCATGTTCTTGCTATTAACTTTATTTTTTAACAAAAAAAATATTTAAGATCATTGTATTACCTGCGCTGAATTCTGGTATAATTAACTTCTTCAGTTTCCTTTTTCATTTTATTTTTTTTTTCTTTCACTAAAACAAAAAAAAAGTGAGAGAAAGATTTTGAAATACCTGTTTTATGTAAAGTGTTTTCAGAATAACATGAAATATACACAAAATTAGTAATTATGCTTTTAAGATATAAAACCGACACACTGCTGACGCCCCTCTCAGGGCCATGGGAAGACACGCTGTGAACACGCACACTTTGGCAAAGGGACTCTTTCATTTAGTATTTCCTAGTCTTTTTTCATCCCACAAATATTTTATTTTTATTAGGAATTCCAGAAGGGAAGGAGCATGCTTAACAAAAATAAATAGTTTTTATCAAATAGTGCATACGATGAGGTAATTTGGTATGGAACTTCATACAAATACTGGGATAACCTAAATGGCTTAAATCAAGAAATGTTTGCAAAACTTTATGGGAAAAGAAAAAAAAAAAAATATGTGATTACTATGATCAGATACAGAAATTTTAAAAGTTCTTTTAAGCTAATGCAAGCCTTGGTTTCTCAACAGACTTAGGTACTAATGACATATGTAATTATTCTAACAAAACTATTGGGGAGGGCAGTATCACCATAAATCTAAGAAACACTTTCTGGTACAAAATGGGTGAATGGAGGTATATGTGTCATATACACAAGGTCTCCATTCAGCAATTTCCCAGAATTCATTGCAGAACAACAAAAATATAAGGTAGCAAAATTAGCATATAATCTTAGAAGTTACTGTCTAATCAGTAATGCATAAAAAGTTAAGCACACGTTAAAACAACTTTATTTTCTAGAGTAATAATATATTTATAGAGTTTTTTATTAGACAAACACCTATCATGAACATTTTGAAAAAAATATCAGAGTTTCCGATGAAAAGGACACTTTGAGCTACAAAGTAATTTCTATCTGAGGACATCTCTATTTTTAACATAAATTAAAAAGACTAGGAAAATATTAAAAAAAATATTCAAAAATACATAAAACACCGATTTGGCTGAGCTTTTCAAAATCTGTCAGTCAGAATGAATTTTGTTACACACTCTTCTAAATGCCTAGTAATATGTTACAACAGACAGATAAATGCTTTAAGAAAAAGGCTCTACTAAAGCATCATATGCTCAAAACTTACTTTAACTCTGCATGCACTTATCACAAACATTCTGAATGGATAACTTAAATACTCTTTTCAGCCACTCCTGGACAAGTGCTGTTTTACCGAACATCTTAAAATAGTCACTGTTACTAGCTGCAAACCAGGCTTACTTCATGAATGTCCCAATAATGTGCCTTTTATTCCAGTGCTTATTACACTTATTTCTTTGTAATAGATTTAGACACAAATTGTAAGAAACTCGTATATGAATTAACTCAATAATAACTTTAATATACTGCCTACAAGAGCAATCCTTTCCTACAGTTTAACACTTTTTTTTCTCTTCCCCTCTTTAGAAACTGAAAGCATGAGTCACACTATAAAAAAAGAATTTACTTTCCTTAGCAACCAGATCTAAATACCCACAACTTTCTTAGAGATAACCAAAGCTTAGACTGAATAAATGTAACATTAAGGTCTTTGCATAACTCCAGTGCTTAGCTAAGACAAAATGTGCCTAACCATTTATTTCCATAGACCCTCAGTTTTTTGTTTACTTTCTATTTTTAGCAGTATTAGACCAAACACACCCCCAAAAAGTTAGTTTTAAAACGTGTGAACAGCTGACTACGTTAAAATTAATACACAAGGACTCAGTTTCAAAACAACATGTTTAAAACGGCTTAAAAAAAGAAAAAGAGAAAAAAAGAAAAAGAAGCTATACCTGATATGAAAGGTACGTTTTCACCCAGTGCCAAATACTGCTATATGAGCAATAATGAAAAAAAAAAATTTCCTTCCTTCTTTCTTTTTTTTTTGTTTTTTTTTTTACTAAAAGAATCAATCTCCTAGGCTCATTTTGTTACACTGTTTTAAGAAGCTCTAACACATCCTGATGTCTCTGTAGTGAAACATGCCAGATTTTTTTTTTTTTTTTGGAAGCAGGAGAGTCACTTTTTTTTTTTTTCTGCACTCTTGTATGTAGGACAAACTCAGATTTGTTTCTTCTTCTTAGGGCTCCTGTTCTTTCTCGGAAGAAGACCAGGATGCCTGTCTTCTCTCTCTCTTGCTCTTCTCGGAATTCCAGGCACAAAGCACTGCGCAAAAGCTGCACCAATCCTTGCCGCAACTGCCTGCACAGGACTAGAGGTGGGGAGAGACCAGAAAATTCACCTCGCCCCTGCGCCGGTTTTATAAATGGGGATTGCACAAATCTGCTGGAGCAAAGGGGTGAAAAGGCAGGGTGCCAGTTTGCTACACTATGCTGCAATGATCTCATGTTCAATGCTGTCGCCCCGTTTGCCCAGTTCAAACGCCTGTTCATTAAACAGGAGGAAGAAAAAAAAAAAAAACACCAGAAAAATAAAAACCAACTTTTATCCTTCAGACCCTCAGGAGGGCTGTTCTAAACTACACATCAGCAATAAAAAAATAAAGCATGTAGTTTTAAAATGCAGTTATGAAGCATAAATATTCTGCTTATATTTTCTTTCTTTCTTTTTTCTATTTGGAGATAAGAAGCAGAATTTATCAGGCGTGAAAGGGACAGCCTCCTGGTGGTGTGCCAAAAAAGCCAGAATAAAGGCAAAGTTGTGCTTCAAAGCTCAATCGCTTGCTGAGTCTGGCTAAAGTCAAGTATTAAGATCCACCATTTTCTGAGCCATGTAAGAAAAGAGGAAAAAAGTCAGAACGGGTGCTGCTTTCCAAGTCTCCGTTGGCACCATCACAAAATCTCAGCCGTAAGGTCACATGATGCTCTGCCAAATGTGGAGTGCATTCCCATAAACCATTCTGCTGATACTGCGAAGGCAGCTATTGTCTAGTTTATACCCAAAGTTCAGCCCACTCTTCATTGAATTAGCTGAAAAACGCATCACCTTTGGGGGTTGGGAGCCATGGAAACGTCTACCTGGCAGGCTGCCCACTTTTTCTGCCCATCAACCAGAGATGGAATTGTGCTGCCTAATGTAATGATGACTAGGAATGTGAAGAGTCGTCCAAAGTGAATCTGATTCTTGCAAAGCCTGCTTCATTTGCACAGCAAACTCTGGCTTCTTGTTGTTAAAAAGGGGAGGGGTGGGGGGAGGAAAAAAAAAAAAAGCGCCTTTCTCCTAGATGTAGCAATTAAAGGTCTAGTAAACATGCCTAGCCTGCAACTTTCCTTCATAACGTACTGAAACGGTTCCCAAAATAAAGCACTTGGTAGAAGACAAGTTTTCTGATTTAAAGCAGCGCTCGCTTTTCCCTGAGTTAATGTGGTAACCCCTGGACATTTTTGCTCCTTAAGGAAAAAAAAAAAAAAAGAAAGAAAAAAATGTACACAGCAGATCTATCATCTCTTCTTTTTACCTGTCTTTATTACCTCCTGATTTTATCTAGCAGAAATTATACATGTGTGTGGCAATACCCACCAGTAACAGAGGGGATGCGATATTGCTGCAATCTCCCTCAAAGCAGTCTCCTGAGAAAGCTGGTCGTGTTTCTAGCAGCACAAACCCCTTCATCTGAGCCCTCTTATCTTCACTAGTGAGTAGGACAGCTGGTCTGCAAGTTTGCAAACCAGCACATTTGAGACCAGTCAGCACCCTCCCTTCTTCAAACTGCATTTAATCTGGATTTCATGAAAAGAGATGCAATCAGGCAGAATTTATAAAAGATGCAAGTTACTAAATAGACTAAATATTAGACATAACTCTTACGCTGCAGACCTGAAATTTCAATTTTGCCCATCTATTATTCTAAAGTAAAATGTCACTTCCAAATGAAAATACCATGTAACCTACTGAGCAACAAACACATGCTCTCCCAGCACCTAAAAACCTCGTACAGAAGAATTTATCTTGGAGCTCAGCGTTATGAACAAAGGAATAAAAATCCACTCACTGTTTCTACACCATGAAGCTTAAATAGCTACTGCAAAAGAGATGTTAAAAATGTGGTAATTTCTCTGATCCTCCCATTAATAAAAATGGAGCCCTGGGAGGAGCCTCTCTACCTATTAGCATCTGTACAAATGCTCCCGCGAAAAGGAGGTTGCACGCTGAAGAGCTTACAGCTGAAAACTGGTAAGGAAGGGCAAACAAAGTGGGAGACAACAGGCTAGAAACCGCAGCGGGAGGACAGGAAAACCCATTCCCAGGGACACTGCGGGCAGTAACTCTTCAGCTCGGCTACTTTTATGTTTTGTTTTACAGTTCTTTCCAGTTTCACTTTATTTACCTGGAGGCAATTGAAGGTTCATTACCGAAGGAAGGAAGTGTGAGAATGGGGGCTTTGAAGTGGAGGAAGACAGTTATGACGGCGGCGCAGCCCTCGGGGGGAGGTCCCGGGGCTGTCCACCAGCCGAGGGGCTGCGGGGGCTGGCTGCACCCCCGGCTGGGGCTGGGGCTGGGGCTGGGGCGGTGCAGGCAGCAGGCTGGCAGCATGAGGCAGCCCCTGCCTTGCTCCTGGCACACCCTGGAGGCCTGCATCTGGGTTTTGCAGAGGGCAGGTGTGGCTGGGAGGAGGAGAGCGCTCGGGGCAGCCTCTCCAGATGACGAAGGGCAATGCCAGTGGGGCCTAGAGGACTGGGAGAAGGAGCAGCCACCACGGCCCAGCAGTGGCGAGGGGCCAGGAGGAGGTGCTGGGTATGACATCACGGGACAGAAGCAACCTTGCTCTGCCTGCCGAGCCAGCGCGCCTGGGATCGGCCCCACTCTGGTCAACTGGCGGGAGCTGTAGGGCAGAAGAGAAACTTGCTATGGCCCCAGTAAATCAGTCCACAGCTTAGTTCCTCTCTTTTCCAGATTTGGAGCTTTTGAAGGGCCAGCAGCCAGAGGAAAGCCCTCTGACGCAGTGACATGGTGTAAGCTCTCTCAGGTGGTCTTTTGGAGTGAAATGTCACGTGCATGGTTTTGAATCCAAAGACCCTTTTCTTTTCTCTGTGAGCTAAAGATGGCTGCCTAGGTGCTACCGGTAAGTGGAAATGCTGCTTGTCACTCCAGCTACTTGCCACAATAGTCCCACAGCTTAGACCACAGGGAATGCACTGACTTCCAGGGACCACGAGCAAACTGTGTGTCGTTATTCCTCAGCCATAAAAATGACACATGCATGGATTCTCCCATAAAGATCTTTAAGATTAAATAATCTGAGATTATTTAAAACTAAATTCATTTCTACAGGCTCATAAAACTCAGAAAGCCAATTCAAATGACTTTAATTAACAATTATGTAGAAAAAGAAACTTAAGATTCCATTTTTGTCACTTTAGTAGTTTTCTTATTGAGTCAACAGATCAAAAATTCTTTTTTCTTTCTCCTAACAGGGCACGTGAGACTCAAGCTCAGTTCATTCCACCTTAGGTTTTACCATTAACCGTAAAAATGCTTAGGCCACAATACATCAGTGTCTTCAAAGGAACCACTCACAAGGGTGCAAGCTACAAACCCAGGTGCATTTTGAAGCATGGTGAAAAATAATGGTTTCATTAGAATTGTATAGAAACCTCCAAGTAAACAAAAATGAATTCATATCCTGTTCAAATTTACCACTATTATTATCAGTGATGGTATGTGAAAAGGACAAGGGAACAGCCTGACTTTCAGATCTCGGAAGGGTGTTTGCCACTAATTACAAATAATAGACAGTCTGAGCTGGGCAAATCTGAGCAGCAGCTTTTGAGGGATGACAGGCACACAATCCTACACAGTCATTTTTATTTTCCTGTGTGGAAAAACACTTCAACATGTGGCTAGCCCTCAATAACGAGTATTCACTTTACCAATATTCAAGAAGGATGTTAAAAGGCTGTTAAAAAAATCACTTGCATATGTGCCCAGCAACAATTAGAGGTGTAGATGAATCTGAGTACTTTGCCTATGAACTAATACAAAGGCAACACAAAGGGAACCAAAAAGACGTATCTGTGGGAGCGCCTGGCCCCGTTCATCCACAGCTGGAGAAGGCAGAGAGGCCGAGTGGAGGGAGGCTGTAGAAGACTGACCTCTCCATGGGAGAAGAGGACACCGATCCTCCCTCCACCTGGGAGGAAGGAAGGGGAAGGCAAAGAGGACAGGAGACCTGGACTGGGCTGAGGGTTTCTGCTCACAGCCGAATATGGTTTCCATGTCTGTACTCAGTTCCCACAGGACAACCGGCACCCCAACCTTCTTAGCTTAACAACCAGTTTGCAAACTAACTGGAAAGGAAATATCGGAGCCTTCCCTGGTCAATGGCAACCTGTACAAGACGTGAGAGAAAAGCTGAGACAGAATGGGAAAGAAATACAGCAGCACTCTTGGAGTGAAGGGAGAGGGAGAGAGGGAGGATGGGAATCTCTCCTCTTTCACATGGTTGTTCTTGAACACAAAAACAAAACTAGCAAGTACGCCACTGTAGTTACTACAAGTTAAAAGTTGAAAACACACAAAGTGAAGAGGACATGCAAGTGCTGGATATATTACACATTTCTAGATAGCTTTGATGTATGATATTGCATGGCATAACACTTCACAATAAAATGGTCTTGCTCTGCAGACCTCATTCTCAAAGGCCTTAGTATATACAGGTGACAAAAATTATTTGTAAAATGCATGCAAATGAAAAGCTATCATCTTGCTACTTGATACTTTCATTTTATCTTCAAATGGCACTGTGCCTTCTCTTTTTTTCTGCCTTAAGTTTAACAGCACTGAATTAAGAGACTTAAGCAAGTGCTCTATGGTAAGAGCCAGAGATGTCATTCATTATAAATGAAACCGTAATTTTCCCCTTTCTGAAATTTTTATGAACAATCTTGCTTTAAGTTCCTACTCCTCTAAACTTTACACTGTGTTATCTGCAACCTATTTAACTTTTGGCCACTTTGGCTGTATGGCTCGGTACCTGAACTTCACAACCTTCTTTCTGCTTTGCTACCAGAGAAAGAAAATCTTTATAAATAAATAGCAACAAAAACTGAGTAATGCACATCCAATACTCTTATTCACACAAGAAAAGCCTTCTTCACAGATGGTTTAAGAAGATCAGCTATTCCCTTGAGAGTACAGATACAGAGAAATAGCAAAGGGTGCAAATGTAATGAAACAGATACTGAAAATTCAGTTGAGCCTTTTCCAATAAGTATTCCACAGTATAAAGAAATTGCCCACTGCAAACAGGAGCTGCCTTTCTCTTCTTCACAGGGAAGCGCAGTTGTGGTAGAATAAGCAGCATGGCTGCAGTGCCAGAGAGGGGCTGGTTCTGAGAGAAGCCCATAGCGAGGCCCAAGCAAAAGCCAGGCTCTGTTTCTATTCTCTGTTTCTTAAAAAAACGTAGACTTTTACGGGTGACCATTCAGGCACGAAAAGATAGGACTCTTTCTCCACAAACGACGAGACAGTACCTCAGATAGGTAAAAATGCTGTGGTGTTATATCAAACCAAACCTGATGATAGGAAGAGCTTTGCCACAGACATTTCTTTCAACATACTTGTTTCAGACCCCATTTATTTTACCACTATCACTCCAGAAACATTAAATAAGTTCAGAGCAAGAAGTACAACATTCAGTCCCCTCACATACACCAAGTCTTAGACATAGAAAAACACATTCTTTTTACCTCATTTGTCTCTTGCAGATCTAAGTGCAAATACAACTGAGCATTATCATCACCATTCATCAGATGAAAAAATCTGAAGCATCTATTTTTTTCCCAAATTTAAAAGCTTTTAGCATGTCACTCCTTGAAATGCCTAAGTAGCATGGCAGTTAGATGTTTTTTCCGGTTCTAGAGCCAAAGGTAGCAAAGATTAACTTGTTTTCATAAACAATTTATCATTACTGTATAAAGCATAGAATACCTGACATTGCTCAGTGTTAAGTACACTACAATGAATCATAAACACTACCTTGAATTAGATAATTTCTAAATAACGCCTACACAGTTTGCACCAACTTGACTACTACCTTTGAAAACAAAAACCTGAAGATACCTTGATCTAGTTCCTGGTCACTAGAGTAGAAGGACAGTAACCGCAGAGAATTAGCTAGCAAAGAGAGTAAACAAAAAATAATTCCTTACAACACCTTCTACTTCTGATAAATAAGGCAATGTCAACTTCTTTCCCTAACACCTTCAACACAAGGACAAGCATAGCCAGAATGAAGACAGAAACTGTCTTATTAATTCCTGATTTAGCAGCACACTTAGAGCCTAGACCTGCCCCAGTGTAACTCCCATCCCAATGCGCCCCTTCAAAAACTGCTGCAATGCTTATTTGAGTTGCACGCCTACCTATAGGGAACACCTTCACAACAGAAATCCTCTCCCAAGCTTCAGAATGAGAAAACCTCATGGGTCTGGGATCGCACAGACGTAACTCAGCGGAAAGCGCAGATGGCTTCCTGTTCCCTACTGCCCAGCAGGTTGCATAGCAAGGGTCCCCCAGGGCCACTTATTTTTCCTAGGACTCATTCTTGACCTGAATATAAACCGGGAATAAAAAGGATGCCGCAAGAGCATTCTTCATACCATTGATTTCTCAATCAGTGATAAAGAGTTTTTATGGTTTTACTGCATACCTTTCCCATACGACCCTGTATGAGTCCTGGGTGCTCAGAACTTAAAATCTTATGCAATGTTATTTAAAAGGAGCATTTTGCTTAGCTGCCTTGAGCCGAAAGTAGCCTTCAGTAGAACACGTGCTGTGTGTCACCTATCCCCGGCTGCTATAACTGACTACTGTCTCACACCTCAATATGGCACAGTTCACTGCTTATGGCCAAAGAGAGAAAATAGTATTTTTGAAACATTCTTAATTATTTCAGGAAGGAAGTTACATACTTCTTTAGGTCCTATCCTGGTTTCAGCTGGGATAGAGTTAATTTTCTTCCTAGTAGCTGTTAGAGTGTTAGGTTTTGAATTTAGTAGGAGAAGAATGCTGATAACACCCTGATGATTTCAGTTGTTGCTAAGCAGTGTTTAGACTAACTCAAGGACTTTTCAGCTTCTCAGGCCCAGCCAGCAAGAAGGCCGGAGAAGCACAAGAGAGTTGGGAGGGGACACAGCTATGAAAACTGACCCAGATTGGCTAAAGGGGTATTCCATACCATGTGACATCATGCCCAGTATATAAACCAGGGGGAGCTGGCCGGGGGGCTGGATCACTCCTCAGGAACTTACTGGGCATCGGCTGGGGAGTGGTGAGCAATTGTACTGTGCATCACTTATTTTGTATATTCCAATCTATTATTATTATTATCATTATTATCATTATTATTATTATTTCATTACTACTGTAATAATTATTATTATTTTCTTCCTTTTCTGTGCTATTAAACTGTCTTTATCTCAATCCATGAGTTTTACTTTTTTCTGTTCTCTCACCCATCCCACTGGCTGCGTGGTGCTTAGTTTCCAGCTGAGGTTAAACCACCACAAGTCCTACAAATCTGGACAACGCTTTCCAAAATATCAGAATGTTTTGCAGGCAGGTATATATATACAGATATCCAAATACACCCTACACATTTTTGTAATTTAATTACAAAAATATGGGGCCTGTGCATGCACTTTGCTGGGTTACATTCTTAGCATGTTGAGTTCTGTTAGCCAAAAAAAACCTGGTCATGTCATAACTCTACGTTGAAAAGAAAGAACACGTGCACTATAGTCCAACATAAGGTGTGTTTTTGATTCAGCAGACTAAAAGATCAATTAGTTTTGAAGCAAAAATGATTAAAACTGGATAGAAAACAGTTTTCTGTACCCCACTTTTCAATTTCCCTACTGTGAATTTTTGAGTCTGCAAAACAATCTCACTCCAAACAGCACAAACCTTCAAGTCTAGATTTTTAAGTACTTTTATATTGGAGCAATTAACACTTTGTACATTAAAATGCTTTAAATATTCATTCTAGATTTTGAGTTCTTCAATATTTTTAGTACAAATGGCTACTCTTTCAAATTTTTTAGTCTGAATTGGCATAATTTTGTGAATAAAACTTACACTTTAGAATAATCAACATCCTCAGATAACCTGAACAACATAGAGATGGAGGCAGAGGAGATCAAAGGCATGGAGCCTTCTCGGAAGATTGAGCAGGCTATGAGTGATCAAAGGCAAGGGCGAGAGGACTCTGGGTCTTAACTCCTGCTTCCACTACACATGTATAATTTACAGGTTATTGAATTGTGGGGAGGGGAACAGGAACTATTTATACATTAAATATAGGTTACAGACCTGAAAAGTCATTTAAAATACAAAAAATGAACTTTAGTTCTTGAAAGTATCTAGGCAGGATCTTTCACAATGCACTTTTCCAATATTTTTTTCCAAAAGGAAATGGTGCTAATGCAAGCAGCTCTCTTTTCAATGAATCAGCATTTTCTGACAAAATCAAACAAAAAAAAGGCACACTATGGCTGGTTGGTGTCATCAAAGCAGAGATACTGTGTTGTTTGGAAGCGATAACTTACAGCAATAATGGAAAACTCATGTTCTGAGTAAAGCTCTAATTAGATTAGCTTACTTTTCAGAAGATTTAGAGCACACCTAACTCTAAATCTTTATCAAATTATAGTTCCACACTATCTATGTGAAATTCACATTGTGCGGTCACATAAGGGCATTTCTTTAGTTTTTGTGTTACACATTTTGGTAATATTCCTGTGTACAACCAGACTTCCTTCCGTGAGACTTTTCACAGATTAGCAGCACAGGTCACTCAACTCAGCAATGAGACAAGCTTTTATGCAATCTGTTGAGTACCTTAGCTACCAGATCCTTGGTTACTTGGTCATTATTCATCTCTATCAGAATTAAGTTCTGTACTGGAGAAAACATTTGCAATTAAAATTGTCCTAAAAAGAAAGAATTATTGCCTCAAAGTTTTGATTTGGCAAATCATTTAAGAACATTTTCTCAGAAAATCCTGAATAGCTACATAGAAAATAAATACCAAACATTATGTGTACATATTCGATAAAGGAATTCAGCAGATTTAGTGACGATACCTGAATTCATATGATTCCTGACTTCACAGCTCACTGAATTTCATGATATTACATATATCTGCTGCCCCAGTGAATATATATCACTGTGAATTTCATGTTAACATCAAATTGTTTTCTTAATGGGGAGACAGGAGCTGCACCACAGCCAATATTACCATAGTGTAGCTGAAAACACAGTTGAGTTTAAGAGATGGTTCTGGTTCACACACGACAGCCAAAGATACAGACTCGGACAAAGGGCGACATATTATAAACAAGCACAGAATGATTTTTGAAGAACCTGAAATATGCTGAACCATTAAACAAAAGCAGATAGCATAGTCTGTTAGTTACTGGTCTGAAATTTTCAATACTGAATGCCTGAACAGCACAAAGGAGATTTCAGAGGACCAACAAGGGCCACGTACCTAGAAGGTGGTTTTATCTTTCCTAGCAATAAGCAGAAGACCTTTATTTCGTATTTCAAATTGTCACAAGAGTACTTCAGTCCTGTTTCAACATCTTCCTGGACTTCTGAACTACTAGTAAATGTTTACACAGGCTGTATGGACTTCAGGACATTAAAGGGATTTTACTTTAAATTTGTATAAGGCCTAGTTCTTTGGGATCAAAGACAAGATTGCATTTTTTTTATTACTGTAACAACATGTAAAGCAACCTTTGAACAAGAGTGATCCAATATGAATATGACACTTTTTGATCAGTCCTGGCTTAATAACTAGGAGGCATTAATTGTTCCAGTGGCTCAGAGGTAAAGCATCTACGGAAATGTGTGCAGTCTAGGTGGAGGGAACTGTCTGGTTTGCTTTCCAGAAAGACTTGGTTGCTGAAGAGGGTCAGTTTATAACACTGTCGCAAGACATTTGTAATGAGGTGCATTCAAAGGGTAGGCAGCTTCAGGGTACATAAAGGGACACTTCTGAAGATATTCTCATGCCCTTTTTTTTATATTTCTCTGACTGTAACAGGAAATTAAAGGTTACTAATCATTTAATCTACAAATACATTACTTTCAATTTGTTAACAGATGGTTCATTCAGCACAACTTCAGTGGACTATATTTGATTACATATCTGCTTCCTGAAAAGGTATTTTTCTAAAACACTATGGTAACCGACGCTTGCAGAACATGAAACCAAGCAACCAGATCTCTGGAATGCATTTCTGGATAGCTTTTATCGGGCAGGAGAGAAGCAGAATGCAACATGTAGAAAACAGTCCCCTTAGTTAAAATGCAGTTAAGCTCTGCAAACAGAACCTAGTTCTGTCCTCAGAGGATTAATAACAGCCATGGGATTATGAAATTAGGAGAAATAAACTTTCACAAGGAATGCCAATTTCCTATATGAATTTGAACAATATATACTTGATAGAACGTAATATGTACAAACCACGCAGTAACCATGTCCTTAAGCCAGTATAGCCAGTGATGAACCTTCTATTTCCATGCTCTGGGAAAGGAATGGATCTGTGTAACATCTCTAGGCCTTTATCATGAAAACTCTTACACTTGTATTCCTCTTTGCTGCAATTAGCCTTCTCACTACATGCATGCAGAACTTTGTGGAACATAGGAGCCTTGAAAACAATGCCACCTATAGCAGATGCTGGTTTTAACTACATAAACATAAAAATAGTGCAGTAAAACCCCTATACTTTATTGAGGTCTTTTGAGATGATCTAAACAGTAACATATAACAAGATGAACCAAAACATCCATCAACATGTCATGGTCCACCTCAGATTATTATCTTTATGCTGGTATCTACTGACAACTTGGAGCAGTTTCAAATAAATAGCCAAGTAGCTCCTCCTATATATATGCGGGGGATCTCCTAATAAATTACCTCCTTATCTACCTGGCAAAAAGTTGCTTTTGCCATGAATAGTGCCTACTTGTTTCCCTGAACTTCCTCCCCATTTGTCCACTTTCATCTGTCTTCAATGGTATCAGCTATCTTTCTTGTTTAGGACATACGTGGATGTCTCTATGCCTAAAGAAGGGCCTGGGATGCCCCAACAATCTAAATAAACAAGCGTTAAGTACTGCTTTGCTCTCAAAAGAAGGGGCAACATACTGGAAGTACTTAATAATGAAAAAGAAAATGAATATCGTATTTGTATACATTGTCAGTTATAACTGACACTACGTGCTTGTAAACCAAATTTATCATAGGAAATAACACTTTTGCCAAACAAGACTTTCTACCACAGCACCATTTCATTCAAACATCCTTTTGTAATTGTCATTCTGAAAACTTTTTTTCTGTGGGAGAAAAATTACTCATCTCATTTATGATAAACTATTTAATTTCTTTATTTTGGCAGCTCCTCACAAAAAGTCAGTACTTTTTGCGTCAACGTGATGTGAACAAGCCCCCTGTTTACTTTTGATATTAGGGAGTTACTTACCAACAGTAACTCCTGTTCTATAGGTGTATGGCCCATCCTGAGCTACTCTGTAGAAACTATACTGTGTGTGTACGCACAGACACATATGTAGTCAAAGAACCCTTGTGAAAATATTGCTTGGCAGTGAAATGCATGTATTACTCTCTTGAGTACAGTATTTGACAGAGTAAATCCTTCACCTCTCTCACACCCTTCCTCTGTCTCATGACGCCCTCCTTGGAATTAGATTCTGGAGCAGACGACATAGGAGAGACTAGTGGGTGTTATAAAAAATTAGAGTTATTTAGTTGTTGAGTAATTCCTTTTTTTCTGCTTGTGGCATTGTCCCCACAGTACTGTAAGAAACCGCTAGTGACAGAATACTCACTTTTGGAGAGGAAGGATGCTTGATAAGTTGCTGCAAATTAAGAGCTCTGCTCTTCAAGACAGCAGATTCTGCTCCTGATGTCAAGTTGTGCAAAGTATATCATAAAGTTTGCAAAAATGTTTAGGCAGCAACAACACAAGTTTCACGTAAGTTCATACTGTGAGTTCCTGGAGGTACTATTCACATACGATGCTTAACAGAGGCATCTGCCTGTTGATAATAGTCCCGGCTGTGAGTACCTTGTCCACCTATAGTCCGAGTCAAGCTGGACCACTGATATTTCTCCCCTAAAAGCTACAAATCACTTATTTGAACTCTTAAATATCTCATGTCACTCAAAGGAGTAAATAATGCCTATTACAACTAGGAAAATAGGTAGCTTTGCCTTTCCAGGATTTGTGAAAACAAGATTATTTGGCATAAACTGATTTAGGTAAAAATCCAACACAGTTTTTATACGATATCTGCGTCCAAATTCAAGCCCTGCATTGTTTTCTGAATTAAAGTATTTAGTAGGCTAAACACTGGGATTCCAAATGCTGTGCTCTTTCTGATTAAAGAAAAAGTTGCAAAATGAAACACCCATTTGCTATTTGACATAACTCAGAACTGTGTAATGGCCACGAGAAAGACAGCTGCAACATTTACAAAATAAGCTGTGACACAAAACAAAAATAGTGCAAGGGGATCCTGTTCTCAACATGCTTCAGACCCATTTTTGCAGGTAACAGAACTGCAAGTAGTTAGACATGGATTAAAATTAAATGATCAAGAAATTTTGAAGTCTGATCGCAATGAAGAATTGTCCATTTAATTAGTTGGTCATTAACTCATACTGTGCACAGGTATTTTAAATATATATGTATTTTAAAAAATTTTCTTCAGAAATGCTTTTGTTAATTTAAACAACTTTAAAACCAGAATTTTCTTGGCCCTTCCTGCAGAAACTGACACAAAAATACATCAGAATTGCAGAGGTTTTTGAAATATCATAAAATTTCTTTTATATTTGATAGAAAGAGTCTCTTTCATTGTTCTTTGATATTTTTTTTTACTTTATAGTGTTCTAGCTCGTGTTTGCTTATTTTTAGAGGCCTCTCAGCCCCTGACTCTTTCTACATTTTCAGCTTCTTGCTTTTTCTGTGTACTGAACACAGTTTTATTTTTTAGCTTGATTGCATTTGCCTATTCCTCCTTTAATACTCACTTTGAGTATATTCTGAATGCAGGTTTTCTAGGTTTCTCCCCAGCATTGCTTGGTTAGAACACAAGGTTGCAGGTTGCCCATGTACCAGCAATCTTTGCTGGGTACAGCATCATTTACCAAAGGGAGAGTTCTCTAAAACTCCTGCCCTGGGAATAATCTCACAGAACAGCTATAAAGATACTATATTTTGGAAACTTTGTTTATTTCCAAATTAAATAGTGGGTTGATTAAAATCCAATAGTCAAAAATTCTGGCCTTTTTTATAAGTTGTTATACCTTTTAACAGTTTGTCAGACATTTCTGAACTACTTTTGAAACAGATACCAACCTTCATGGATCAAATGGCAACCCCTTACTAGCCTTAACTTCCAAAAGTCTTTGCAGTGTCAGGCAAGACACGTTAATATATTCTCTTTCACCTAATTGGATATCATTTTCATCATTACTGCTCTTTCCTCCTCTTTTATTTAACATTTCCACACGCAGAATTTGTTAACATTAAAGCAAGTTTTCACATCTTCCCTGTTTCTCCTTCCCCCAGGTCTACAGGAATCATCACGTACTAGCAGAACGCTAAGCAACAGATGCTAATTCCATACTTTAATGCAACACCAGAAAGTAATCAGGTATTATGATGATAAAAGCAGTATAATAACCTATATGGAATAAAGTATTTTCATTGTTCATTTTTATCTTCTCTCCTGATTTGGATTTCTGTGCTTTGAGGGAACTTATTTCTCAGGAGTACGTCTATGATGTACTATTTAAATGACAGCGTGGTTAACATCAATTCTTTTACTCTGTATAATCAAGTCTATTATACTGATAATATTGTACAACTTTTAGGAATATTTAATTGCCATTCAAAACTTATCCACACAGATACCTACGTTAATATAAGGTTTAATTAATCTCCTTGTTACAGCTAAAAAGCTGTGTGTGAAAAAAATTTACTTTATAATCCATGTCATCTATATTTCATAATTTCTCATCACCAAAATGTTTGATTTGGATCAGACCCATCCACTTGCTCCTTCTTACTTCAGTTTACCATTTCCTGTTGGACTCTAGTCTAATCTAAACACTTTCTTACTCCTTTTCACTGTTCTTTCTTCAAAATATTAAATGTACTTAACTGTAAAGATTCCTATCGATTTTTAACTTCTCCTGATATCTGTCCCTAAAGATTCCTACTTGGTAACTGGAGTACAAATATGGAAGCCTCAGCAGATGTAGAATAAACATTTGTGTTTTGCTGAATCAAGATATCAGATGATAAAGTTTTATCGTAAGTAATAATCTTTTATCTATATCCTACATGTATGTTTCTATTAAATTTTTTACATAAATGCAATAATCTTATATAAGTATTTTATAATTGTTTGTAAAAGAATGATTTTATTTGGTTTTATTCAGAATTGTGCTTTTTCCAGTGTAGCTTGTGATTTTTTTTTTAATTTTTTTTTTCTGCTAGAGGAATGAGCAGGATTATGAGCAGTACATTTGAAACAAATTTGGATTGAGAAACATTAGAACATGCAATGCTTCATAAAATATATTTTGATCAGTTTAGAGATAAAACTCAATTATTTCAAGTGCATAAAAGGATATTAATTCTGCTTAAACTGCAAATGTTAACTTATCTAACTATGATGTTGCTAATGATATTTTCATAATGTTGCCCTTACAACTACATGCATTATTAGTACAGGCTTATAGCCAAGCTTATTCGTTAATTTGTTAAGTTTCCATGTAACACTTCTGACCTTCACTGCCAGCAGATTTACTAGTTCGATACTTTTGTCAATGCTGTCTTTTTAAACTATAATTGTTTTTATATGATTTGTTTAAATGAATGTACATGAATTGTAGCCTAGAATGATGGTTTCTGTACATGTGAATAGAACATGAAGATAATACACAGTACTTCACAGTAAAACAAATCTAAACTCTTAATTTATACTTACGAAAATAACAGGACTACTCATATGAATAAGTACCTCCACTGGTAAAATTCGCAGGTGGTGCTCAGGCCTTGTGAAGGACGGCAGGAAAGGAGGGAACTGTTTGCTGAAGCATGTTAAACATATGGATCTTCATGTGCCTCTCCTATCCTTTGCAGCTAAGAGATGCTCACAGAGATCATGACTTTCCTGTTACTACTCGCCAAAAAGGCAAGGCTGGTATTGTAACAGGAGCAAGTTTTCAAATCTTCCGTAAGACTTGGAAAAAAAATATGTAGCTGCTTCCCTATAAAGAAATCTCCAGGCCTCTGCACCATCTAACCAACAATAAAAAGAAACAAACCTGCCAAAGTCTTTCTTCAAAAAAGGTTTCTTTCAGTCATTTTTTCAGATGGGGGAAAATAAATCATAGTACGTAAGGGCATGGTACAATGGTATTGAAGGACAGCCATGATCAGAAAAATAAAATATTGACTTTCAAATGCTACCAAGATTCGACAAGGGCTGTGACTGTTTATAGACTTTGGCAATTCATCTTGCTTCGTTGTCAAGCGTGGAATTCTGGCATTTAAATCCAGGTGTTAAGAACGGAAAATGTTCACAAACTAAGATGAACAGAAAGTATGTATTTGTGTGAGACAGGCAGGGATGGGGAGTAGGAGGGTATGGCCTAACTATGCTTGACACTTTTTTTAAATTACCATGGCTACATTTTTCAATATGAAACAGCAGAGCTAAAGTTTTAAAGTTGCACTGCAAGTGATTATAAGAGTACGAACTAACTCGCTGATAAAATTCCAGGGAGAAAGAAATCTACCTTTCTTGTTTAAGTGCTATTAAAATGGTGGTTTAAGTGACTTGTGAGCTAAATATCACCACCATCAAACCCTGAGCACCTAGAATCACTACCTCCTTTCCAAAGTGAGCGACACTATCACGTGCATAAACCGAAGTCTGAAGTGGGAGTGCAAGTAGGACTCTCTATGAGCCATTAAGCCTTTTCTTTATATACTGCTTAGGGGCAAAACACAGTAATGCTGTATGTTAGAAACAGCAAAAGCAATTCAGAATCTGCCCCACAGGAAGAAACACTTATTAAAACCATGTCTTTTTGGTACAGTTTGAAATGTATAATCTGTTTTAAAAATCTTGAGCACAATATAAATGCAGATTGTGCAAGGTTCTACTAACCAAAAAGCCTAGTCACAGCGTTATGACAGCTTTATGACATCTAACCATCATAGCAAGTGAAAACATGGAAGAGATGGCAGGTGGGAAGAAGTACTTGATATTCAAGGGAAAATATTAATGGATGTGTCTGAAATGTAACTACCTTTTAACGTGTCATGCTTAGGAATATTTGCATAATATTATCCTTTAAATTGCAATGTGTACATATAAATTTTACAGTGTCACTCCCAAGTAGTCTGGTGCCTGTACATTGAACAGGCCCAGTCTAAGCACACTTGCATCTCTCTATCACAGACATTCAGAGCCTCAGTTCAGGAAGTGGCTCAAAAGCAAGACCACCCAGATAGACATGCAGGAACATCAGTTTATGGAGAAAAACTGGAAGCCCCCAATCAAATCATGTCCTAGAAAACTGTGTCTTCCAATGTTTGGGACAACAAGGGATGCTCCAAGGCACCCTCCATCCTTTCCCCACATATATTCTTTCTTAAATTATTCTTCTTCCTCAGGATAATGCCTGTTATATATGTACTAGAAGTCCATACATACATATATACATACTAAGAGTCCATGAACAACCCACAAAGGAGTTGAGAAAGGAAGGCATACAGAACAATTTAGAAATAGGACCGCAAAGTTTAAAAACAAACAAAAAACCTCAGTGATGAAGAAGTATGAAGCAAAACATATGCTCTGTATATGTCCTTAGTCCTTGGTGTTATACACTTCCTAGCACATATTTTACCTCTTCCATTCTGCACTCCCCACTTTTCCCTAAGAATTACATCATTAGATACATGTGAAATGTTGGCTGTGATTTTTTTCTGTTTTAAAAAGATTATGCTTTATATTCGGTAGAAATAGAGAAAAAAACCCACAAAGCTATACGTATCTGGTCTTGTTATCAATGTGAACAAAGTCTTTTCTCTTAGATGGTGGCATTTTGGAATTTAGTTTGATGCCGATCTGCAGTGGAAAGCAGGAATTGCACCACAGATCCTGTGAGCCCAGGCTGACAAATATGTGATATTTTTCTAGTACTACATAAGACACCATTAAAGGCAACAACACCTTGCAACAGTTAAGGTTTCTATTCTGTTTACTCTTAAAAGCATGAAGAAAACATTACAATCACGGAGTCTCAAAGAGACTAAAACATACCTATGAGTATGCATTCAAGCACCATCATTTTCTAGTAGGCCCCTGCCACAGTCAGTCTTCATAGTGATACATGGGGAACAGATTTAGACCTGCAAATCTGCCATTTCCTAGCTTTCATATGTTTCACATTGTAAGATAAATAACTTCCTTATAACACAATTTCTTTACTGTGTAGTTTTTATTCAAGAAGAATTAGACGTGTTTGCTAAAAAGCTTCTTCTTTTGTTTTGTTTTAAAACATCATGAGTTAATAGAATACAAAACTTTAGAACATATTACGGTCTTAAAACAGAATTGGCACAAACAACTCTATCATTGAACTTCTTTAATTTATTATAGCTGCTGGTGTTTCCAGCAGGGCAGTTGTAAAAAAGCTTGGAAGATATTTTAACTCATTTTTAGCAAACTTTTCCTCATCCTTTCTACAATTTTCTTCCTGATTATTTGCTTAGTTGCATTCCAGTAGATCAGAAAACAAAGTTGTCAATGGTGTGTAAAAACTATCCTGAGTGGGTTAGAAAAATGAAACTATTGAGAAATCACAAGACGATTGTGGAATAGCTGTTCATTTTTGCTATATATTCAGAAAATTAAGCAAATACCTTCAGACATAAAAGATGCAGTAATAAAAATAACTTCCTGAAGATACCAGTTCAAACTATGAAATAATACTGCTGGTATATTTTGATGAAACTTCCCTTCGGTGTTCCAGGAAAAACTACTTAGAACCAAGCCTTTGGACATATGACAGTTTTTAAGATACTGTAAAAAACAAAGCAAGTTAGTATCTCATCCGGTTATTCGTTTTGAGAAAATGCCAAAGCCACAATCATTATGGCTCTCCTGTTCCAAGATGAGGCTCGTAGTTCACAGCTCCTGTAACTTCTGACATACTACTGTCTGGAGGTATTTGAAAAAAAAATACTTCACATACACTATCCTATTCTTACATGTCTGACCAATTTTTAAGAGTAAATTTGCAGCTCTACAGAATCAAATTGGTGAGATGTTTCCTCTGAAATACTCACATAGTCTACTTCACATGACTGATAATTTATGTTTCATTGGACATTTCCTTATGAAAACAAGAAAATGTAGAATGAAGAACAAGGGTATAATAGGCAATTGCCTTAAATACTTGCCCTAAAATTGTTAAGATTTAGAATAATTAGGCATGAAAATATTTTTTCAGGCTTCCTTATCCTTGTAGTAACAATTGTAAAAATATTGCATAAATGAGGGGATTTAAGGAAGAAAAAAGTCTCGGGTTTTACTTTTGAGTCTTGGATGTTCTTACTTTCACAAACACTATTAGAAATACACTGAAGTTAGAACAAGTCTTTGAAAATGTCCTCTGTAACTAGTAAGGCTACAAAGTTAGAGAGCATGAAAGGCAGAGTTCTTTCATACCCACATCCAACAGCCGAAGCATTAACAAAATTAGCAAACTTTGCAAGATGGATGGCAGGAGAAAAGAGTCGCCAAGTTTGCTGACAGCCTGACCCTGCAAGTGGCCTCCTGTGCTTGTACGAAGATCTGTCAAAATCTGTCTTGTCTGAAAACAAGGTCCTTCTCTGTCTGGAGGTAGCTCCGAGACTGGAGTGTATATAAGTGTATGCTAACAACTTAGTATGTGAGCTTTGCACAAAGAGTACTAAAAATATTTGAATTGGTTAGTTAGCTTGAGGCTCTGTATGGTTAGACTTTCCTAGGCCTACAGACATAGCACAAAAAGAGACGCTGTGTATTCCATGCACATTAGAACCTATTGTTCCAAGGCTTGTATTTCATTGCAAAAGATCACAGAAAAATCTTGGTTTCCTTTAGGAAAGACAAAGAGAATGCTTAGTGGCAGAGTTACTTGAAGGGAGACAGGGTTTTGGATCCTGACTTCTTGAATAAACACCGTTGTCCAGGACCACAGTCCCAATCCACTAATGAAGGTTGGATTTCCCTTCTCTAATCAGCTCTGTCAATGACTGTACCACACCCTGCTTTTATTCTTCAGGGGCAGCTCCTCTCCCGACCAATGTGAGATCTGCATAGGAAGGGCCTCATCCACCATTACTAAAGTTGTGTTTTAATTGTGTGGGCGCAGCATCTGACCCAGCATGCACAAAATGTGTGATCCAAGTGAAGGAGTTTATGATGATAACCTCCTGCTGGGAAAAGGCAGATATATGTGCTATCACCCTGAAGAAAGTTAGTCCAGAGTAGCAAAAACCTTGGAGACATTTGCCATCCAAGTCACCCACAGGATTTAGCATAGCTGACCAGTGGCTATTACTACATAAGAAGGGAAAACGGGAGTGAATTTAGGACTAGTTAAATAAAAATACCACAAATGAAAATTTATAGACAAAGTTAATGGGAGTTCTGAGGGCTTCCATTACTGGCAGAAACTGAAGAGAAATACCCTCTTAGCAAACCTAAATGCCATGTTAGTTACAGTGACATCCACAAGCAATCTTTTTATAATTACTTGCACTAAACTCCTTTATATTCTTGCACACCCAAGCTGAAAAAGAAACAGCCTTTCTAACAAATGGCTTCATTTAAGGCCTCTCTCAAAATGTACACATTCATATATTTTTGTCACCGATTAAAACAAAGGGCCCAGAAGAGCAATTATTTACTGCTGGGCATAATGAGAAATATCCCTGAACTAAATTATTTTCAATAGTGAAAGCTATTAGCACATGAATGAAATTGCATTCTTTTAATAAAAAATACTGCCTTTTAAAGGACATTTTGCACTCGCCCAGAGATACATGAAATTCTGAGTACAGATGCATGCAAACCTCAACACTTAGATGAGAATCTGCTTTTGGTTTTCTTCTGTTTTTTAATTATTCAGGGGCAAACTGAAACAATGTCATCTGTAATGATTCTGTACAAAACTCACCCCTGTGCACAGAAACCAACACATAGTTTCATACCATACAAGACCTTAAAATAACAACAATATAGAAACTGCCACAGGGGATGAAACCTAAGGCCAGTATACCCAGTACTGCGTCTCTGAGAGAGGCAGGACCAGGTGTTTCAGAGGAGGTTTAAGTGAAACGATTAATAGACAGTCATTGGTTTGTTTTATTCTAGCTTGTATACCTTTTGGTTTATAGTTTGTTTGTGAACAGATCTCTGTGTGTATCTGAAACCCGAGTGGAGAGTGACTAGCTGAATCCCATGGATTTATTCGAGCATAACACTGGCAACCAGGTTTCCTGCAGGAAAACTGTGAATCCAATTTTCACTCCCAATTGTGCTCTGTGTCTGCCAGTAACTTGATGTGCTAGAATCGTCCTAACTTGCTAAAATTTCTGAACATTTCAAAGAGGCTCAAGTACTGTTGGAGTACAAATACTTCTGAACGAGTTTTCATGCCAGTTACCAGAGCTCTTCTGGCATATACTTTTAGAAATTTTTTCCCCCAAATAGCTATTTAGAAGTTTCGATATTTTATATACACCCCAAATTCACTCCTTGTAATGAAAATATAAGGTGCCACCCGTAGCTCAAAAGTGCATGAAATGTAGATTCAAAATGAAAGAATTAAAAATTATCATTTTCATGTTACATTTTCTACGTCCATATAGAAAATATCTGGTCCACAGTCTATGTACTGCACAAAAATTGTATACTAATAATACACCCATACTTTTAGCAGGCTTTCATTGCCTCTGAGAATACCAGTAGGCTTGCAAACTTTAAAATACAGCCTTTGGTCAGAGAGTTAACTATTGTAAGAATTGCCGTTGATCATACCTACAGAAAATTCCATTACTGCACAGTATTGCAATAGCAACCCAATGCCTCAGTCACCAGGCAATCGTTCAGGCTCACAGCATCCTACCCACAAATACCAACAGAATAGAGGGCTCATCAAAAACACAAATAATCTTGAAAATACTTTGACTCATGTTTTAAGTGGATAGAGAGATGTGAAAGGTGACAAATCACCTCCCGTTTCATTACCAGTAGAAAAGATCAGCACTGTCCTCCATGCTGAGCTGATCATCATCACCTGTATTCAGCCAAACCCCTTACCTCATCACAGACATGTTCATAAGCCAGGATCCAAATAATTAACGGAAATGTGCAGAATACATACAAAGACATACTATGACCAGGGAGCAGAAGTATCTACTGTAGTTCACTTTTCCTACTTCACAAAGGCTACAATCATCACTATTAAGGACAAATAGCCCATAAATGAAGCCAGTAAGGAAAGCAAACAGTTCATAACTATGAAACTTTCTTGGGGGTTCTAATCTCTGCCTTTGCACTGGTTTTCTTAAAAAATGTCATTAACTTGCAGACATATTTTATCCAGAAACATAGACTAGGCAATCTTTGGGCGTGGGGGGCCAGAGTAAAAGGATATGGAAGGTACAGGGAAAAAGTGGAATAAAAGAGTTTATTCACTAAAAATGCAGTTTAGATGATCCAGATGAATCTGACTTCATTCTTTTAATAAAATAATTTATTTTTTCTGTTAAAGATAGGTTTGGAGAAATTTTCCTGAATTGCATTGATTTTTGTTTCAGAAAAAATGATTAATGATATACTTAAAGTAGAAAAGACCGTTAAAAAATGAAATTAAATTTATTTTAGCCACAATGATTTCTTTTCTCGGATTTCTTATGTTGATGAACAAACCAATTATTATTCCAACTCAATCTAAGCATTACAATTTCATTACAATTTATATATGAAAGGCAAGTGACATGTCAAGCTGTTCAGAAGACATCTTGATGGAAGAAGAAGAAGAAGAGAGATTGTCAACAGCCATCTTTTTGCTAGAGCTGTTAAAATCATATTATTAACATATATATTTATTGTTGATAATTATATCTTGCAAAGCTTTGAACAAAATACCATTAAAAAAAATTCAAGACTGAGTAATGAGCCTTGGAAGAATGACTAATTTGGACATGTTGAAGATCCAGAAAAAGAGGTCCCATATTTTGAAAAAAAAAAAAAAGCGAATTTTGTTCCTTAATCCTTTGTCCCTTGTCACCAGTCTTTTCATATTACATGCTTTTGACAAGTCCTCAGGATGAACATCTGAAATCACTAGGTGTTTTTTAATCCAAGATTTCCCTCCCTGCTTGCAAGACTGCAGACTAAATTGCAAACAAAATCCAGGAATATCAAACTAGGGGAAAACAAAAGACAGCACTAGCTGAAGTCTACATTTGCTTTTTAAAGGAAATGAAGGTATTGAGAATAGTGGGTTTGAAATTAATTTTCAGGAAAAGATCCAAATGGAAGAAATTTCTTCTTGGTGAACTGAGATTGAGAAAGCTTTCTAGGCATTGGCAGCATCACAGGAAACCCAACGATAAGAAATTAGAACGATGAGAAGATGATAAGAGACCACCTCATCTGAAATAAAGATGAGGTTAACAGTACTGATAAAGTGTAAGAGCTATGGAACATTTCAACATGAAACAAGAGACTTACATGGGAACACCTTGTTCTTATTTACTGTTTTGTCTGTATTTAGTTATTTTAACCAGGGCTAAGATGAGTCTATTGAAAAGCACAGGAACTTTAAATCTAAGGCAAACCATATCTATATACTATGAACAAAACATTCCATACAAAATAGTATCTTTAATTCACTTCGTCCACCCTTTTCTCTCCCAACAAGGTATCACATCACTGTATAAGAAGCATCAAAAAATGATCAAATTGGGTGTAGGCAACTGCCTGCAAATTATATTGCCCAACTCCCACATTAAAACATCATAACAATAAAAGAGATAACCAAAAGAGTGTAAAAGAGCTGGCCAAAAAAAGTGTTTTCTGCAAACTGTACCTACAGCATACAACAACAGCCAATCAAACCAGAATTCCACAGGTAAAGCATACAAGCCAGCCTACCAACCTATGCACAGTAAGATTATAAATTGGTGTTTCTCCTTGAATTAACTGCAATTAACTGCTATTTCATTCATTTCATAATTGTATTTTATTAATTTCAGATCTACAGAAAAGGTGTTTATAAATTTCCAAAACCATCTCCACTCCCCAACAGCCACTCTAGTGTTGCTGTGCCATTCCTGTGGTGTTAAAACACCATCTCTGGAGTTATCATCACACACTCCTGTTTGCAATGATGATATCCTGGTAGGTAGAGGGAGACTGATAGCACCCAGCAAAAAAAAGCTCAACTTGTAAGGCTTTGAAAAAACACAAATATCAATACAGAGCATGAGGAAACTGGCACAACAAGAGAAAAGAAGGCAGAGAAATAATAAAATTAAGCACATCTCGAAAAAAATTGTCTAATTGAAAATTATAGAACTTTGGAAATTTCAACAGATTTTTAAAATTAGAAACTGACAACAGCATTTTGAACATATTTATAATAGATTTTGTGACTTTTCTCCAACAACGCAGAACACCAGTCTCTCAGAATTAGTCGCCTAATGTCTAGAACACATTTTTATGAAAAAACTGTGACTATGCATATTTGCTTACCTGGTCAATTAAACAAAATTCACTGGCCTGAGCGGAATGCATTGTAAAAGAAATCTGCAAAAGAAAAATAAAATGGTTAATTATTATTTATTTCTCTCCTTCATATTTTTGATGACAAATTAGTAATGAGTGGTTACTATTATATAGAAATTGCCAGCAGCAAATTTATACTAAAGAAAATCTTCTTAAAATCTATTAGGTCACTGCTTTCCCAAAAGAGTCCTGACTGTGTGGCAGGATGACATTTATAAACTATAGTACTAAAACCAGCAGACATACTATACTGTGCTGTTCAAAAAGGATTAAAGGTATCTCTTATGTAGTTGGTATCAACTTTTCTGTCTTTTTATTCAAATACGAATGTATAGTTGTCATTATTTCTTAAAGAATACTCAGATTTATAATATGTCCATCCATCTGGTTTAAAAAAGCATGTATTTCTCATTAAATGTTCTTCAGGGCACTTGAATACACAGAGTTCATTTACATTCTTCAACACTCACATAAACACAGTATTAAGACTGTAATGTGGTTGATATAAATATCAGAAAATGCCAAATCTTAGCCTGCCTGTACAGCTTTTATTTCTTCAATGAGTACGGAATATGCTACAGTTGCTCATTTCTTAGTCACACAGTATTCTTCCATGGGAACTCCTCTTCATTCCTTGTACAAACAGACCTTTAAGAAGTTCAAGCACTGATATTTTGTGTTAATTTCACTGCTTAACATGTGGACTGGAGAGACATTCACAGAGTAGTATTCAAATCCTGATAGAAAAACTGCAGTATTTTGCTATGGTCCATACACTCTAACCATGATTGCTTTGACTGTGTTGCAAACACTGCGCAACTCAAGTTCAGCAAATTCTTTTGGAAGAGTACCATTGTCCCAGATGAGTTCCTTGGTACTGAGAGATCAAGCTGAAAAGTGAATACTTAATTTGGGTCACACGGGCTCAGTTTTTTCAGAAGACTCAGCTTTACACGGCACTTTATACACTCAAGGTACTGTTAACAAGGATTTCAGTTGGAGACATAAATAGGAAGCACGTTGCAAATTAGGTGACAAATTGAGGTTACAAAAATGGGGAACATGCAATTGCTGACCTTCTCTAAAAACTTGACCCAATGCACTTCACACCTTGATGTGTGAACTCTGTGGTAAATCAGAGGACTGAATTTTATTCTCTGGGGCTTTAATCAACTTTGTCATGAGACTCTTTTCTCTTTTCCTGAGATGGTCTCAGTCCCCAGATACTTTCCACTTTCTGTTTCAGAACAAGATTCTCCCTTACTACAAACCAAATTCACCCTCAGAGTTGATACCGTCTATATCGAGGTCAGTATGAAAAAGAAGTGTGCTACCAAGTAAGGAAAGATTCCCACAGCACACCTGCAGAGGATGGTTACATCAAGCTGCACAAGCCATGCTAGTACTGTTTGAATTTACCACTTTGCTACTTCAATAACGTTATAACACAGGTTTTCTTGATAAGTAAATGTCTATTCAGGGTGCCTGGAATGCATAAAATCTTCAGAAATTCTGTTAGAAAGCATGGTAGCTGCCAACCACAACCACCAGCTCCAGTGCTGGAACATGCAGATGGTCCTCCTTGAGGTCAGGGAACAACAAAGAGCATGCCATCCTTTCTGCAAACCAGTATGACAGAAGGGTCATTTGGTGGTGTTTCACTAAATACTTGTTGACAGCAAGGAAATGGACTAAAGAAACATAGTTTCAATCCTGGACTCTGGAAATGAAGTCTTATAATGGGAAGTGTCATACGATGTCAACAAAAGATTTTTTTAAAAAGACTCTGGTAACACAGAAAGACAGCTCTGTCACCTCTCTTCCATCTATCTGAGACAGCAGTTTCTGGCATACGGAACATCATTCCATATATGAGTATTGGCCAATGCGCCTTGCATTTTTCACTGAAAGGGAAGCCTGTGACTGTGATGCTGAGAATTTTGGAATGGACCAATAAACAGCAATGAGAAAGGGTACAGACAAACTGCAAATGCTGTCAGATCAGCCCAATTATCAGCAAAACCTAGAGTGTATGCTGCTAATAAAATATAGTTTCATCTTGGTTACATTAGCATCCCTCTGATGTAGCCAGACTAGTTTAACTTAATTTAAAAACTGGGATTTGGGTCAAGCAACTTTGAGCTGAAATGGTCATATCCTCACCATTTCCTTAGCCACCTGCCTGTTTGTGAGTTTTGAGAATTTCTATCTCATTTCAGAAGGATTTATCATGGGACTTATCTTCCTAGTCCAAACTACAGCCCTGTTACCGGACTGATGCAACTGTGCAGGTCACTGCAGATAAAACAGTTTCTCTGCTCAGATCTAATAGCAGGAAAGTTTTCAGCAGTTTAACAACAGGAGTTTGAACAAATGCAAAAACAGTGAAAAGATGACTGATGATAGGATAAACTGAACAGTGGTCACTGTGCTTTTGTAAGATTTGCTGTACATAATCCTTTATTCTGAGGTTCTACACTGAACAGAAGTGGAATGAGTTTTACTAGGAAAAAAAACCAAAACAACAAAACAAAGCAGAAAACATAACAAGAATCAGTACTGCTATGCAAGCAATTGGACAAACAGTGCAAACGTGTTCAGAACAGTGAGAAATTAATGAGAATACCTGTCTCTCCATGTTTAATTAAAGCCATGTTTGCCTGAGAAAGGCTACCACTTTGTGCATTTAAAGTCAACAGTCTCGCTGACGACTGTTCATCTACCTTTTCCTGACAGTATTGTAAGGGAAGCTTTGGATTTGAACTCCAGCCACACCAGTTATGTCCCCTCTTTCGCAATCACTCATGGTTAGACTCCAGAACCAAGCACATCAGAGACGGTCCTGATGATTAGATTTGTTTAGCATTGGAGAGCAAACTATCTTTCCTTGTTAGACTTTTGGGTAGCCTTTCAGTAACAACATGATAAGCATGAAAACTAGCAAGAGTAAGTGGATTAATGACAGACCGGATGCAATTTGCTTATCTTAGCCACATCTCAAAGCTGTGATGGACACCCATCCCTGCTGATGCAGGCATTGCTGCCAGCACTCCTGTACCAGACAAAAGCTCTGAACACATGACTCCACTCTGGGAAAAAAGGGCACATTTTGCATAAGCAGCTCCTCTTCCTTCATTAATTATGTCACAGCTTCTTTCAGAACAAAAAATATTGCTCATACCTCCTTAGTCTACTGATCTCTGTATTGCTAAGAGAAAGTAACTTGGATTCTTTACCTTCTAGTGAATCACAAACAAACTGTTTTATCCCCACTCTCACTGGAGCAAAAGGCATCATGAAGAGTCTGATGGGGGAAGATAGGACTTTTTTACCTGTGATAAAGTTCAACCAGGAAATGAAGCAAGTTTCTCTTCTAGTTTGTAGAGTCTGCAGACACAGTCACCAACTTCTTATTTCCAAACCGAGCAGATATGATATGATAAAAAAAGCATCAGGGTACTGAGACAATTATCATGCAACTCCAAAGATACAATTTTTACAATCACATTTCAGAGGAGAACAGTGGTATTATTCTCTTTTTATCCTTTAAACATGTAATAGTAGTCCTATTTTATGTGTATTAATTTTAAGTCACTTGTAACAAGATTTGCAAAAGTATTGATTTCAATAGGAGTTAAGGGCTAAATATCTTCACATGGAGCCACAGTCTTCATCCTATTAAATCTCTACATTTATTGTCTGCACACAAATCATTATAAAGCAGGCATTATTCAAGAAAGAACTCAATAGCAAGAGAAAAGCCCAATTAACAAGGAATTCAACGCAATTATGGAAGTTCGGAAGTTGCCTGGGGTTGTGTTTGCCTGCAAATCATTGGGGACAGATGAAAAAGGAAGAGTTTGTTTCATCCCCGCTTCTAAAGTATTGTTTTCACTTCAGCTCTACATTATTAATTTTTAAAACCTGAAGTATTAGGACTTCTACAAAGTCACAGGTGAGGAACAAAGATGCCATTAACTGGGTTTCTGGGGGATCTTTATTTTGCAACGCTAGCATCAGTGCTGGGTTTAGGCCTATCAATAGCTAAAAGCAACAGACTAGGGTTCTTGCCTATAGCTCTTGGATGTTTGTAGATAATTAAACTGGCTTTTCTAACCTTAGTCTCGTAGACTTTAAAGTCAGGTCAGCACAAATAATGCTGGAATGTACATTTTAATGCCTAAACTTCTTCCCTCCAATTCCACACCCATTTCTGTGAAAAAGGAAAAGAAATAAGAACTGAGGGCCAACGGAAATGGACACTGGTTAATTAAAGTAAGGATTTTTTTAAGTACTGAAACCCATTTTATTTTATTATTATAGACTCAAGTCTTTCCATAAAAAATGGCACTGTAAATCCTCCAGCTACCAATGTAAACCCAACCTATAAAAGAAATCCATCAGTCTATATGCCTGCCTAAGGGGCACTAAAAAAGTCAGGGGGACAGGGAGAATCACAGTTGAATAGCTTTGTGATAGCATCAAGGCACTTCAGGGCAGCATATATTACATTGCACAGTGTTTTATGGCCTTTTCAAATATAATGCTGCGATGGGCTTCATACACCTTCTTACACCAGCAAAATACTCTGTTGGTTACAAACACAATGATGAATGTGTCCAGTGAACTCTGAGAGCTGCAGATTCCTGCCTTCCAGCGTGCAACTGTTCTTACTCCTGTGTCAGCTACCCACAACTCTCCAGCTTGGAATCAGGTTTCTGTTCTCAAGGTGGATTCAGATATACCATGATACATCCCTCTGGGGGGGCCGGAGATGTTTATTTTCTCAGGTTTTATCCCTAACGCTTTCCTAGAAAGCAACAAGTTGAGCCAAACAAGGGCTCCCAATGCTCCTAGGACGCTGATGGTTCTACTCAGCATGCAGTGACACAAGGCAGAGATACCAGTTTCTCCAACTCAGGCCTCCTGGGAGGGATAGCCGCCCCTACAGACACTGCCAAGACCAAAGGAAAGATCCACAGTTTGAGAAGGACTCTAGACTGGCTGTCCTAATTAATGTTCCCGTGAAATAGAAACATGGCTCAATAAGGTGGAGGATGCTTAGTCCTTGCAACGACTGGGGTAAGGCTGGAGCTGAACACTTACAACAGTGAGAGGAGACTGGCTAGGTGGCTGTGGAGATAGCCCTTACTGTGGCAGTACTTGAGTGCCTAGAAGAGACCACTGCCACCCCAACACTGAAGTCCTGCCTAAATCAACTCTTTTTGCTCAGTGGGCAAAGCTCTGGTAGACTTATTTGCACTGTTTACAATAGAAGTAATGCAAAAAACATGCAAGAGCTTGCACTATTCAGCAGGACGCGCTTCTACCCTCACAACTGAATGACAGTGAGTCCAAGACTGGTTCTGACTCCATTATGCAGCTAAAACAAAAGGAAAGTTATATTACATGGAATGGAACTTGACAGTATAAAGCAATCTAAAGAAGTAAATAAAATTATTTGCATTTTTCAAAAACAAAACTATATATTTCAGGAGGAAAAGACTATTAATATTGGAGATGGTGAGTAATAAATGCATGTATAAATAGCCAACAGAATCCTCTAAATTTTCTTGAAATTGCTGGAGTTCTTTGAACTTTAATATTTAAAACAATTCCCTATTTTGTAATGCAAATTTCCAGCTGAACAGGGTTAATCTGAAAAGACTGAGATGTCATATTAAATGCAAAAAAACCTGAAGGAGTTATCTACCAGTACCTCAGATAACACTAAATCTGAACTGGAGATTTTTTTCGGGAAAAAAGATGTACATGGTATTTTTCTGCATTTAAAGTAAGTACATAAGTACAACTAGAACCAAACTCTTTTTCTTTCTCATGTGTTTGTGTGAACAAACACAAACTATTTAGAGGGATTTTCTTGATGTGGATTTTTTATTTTTGTATAATTTTTATTTTGTAGACAGTTCTGTCTCAGAAACATTATATAGAAAATGAAACAAATGCTTTAATAAATTAATTGAACTTCAGCAAGGTTCTTGCAAATGTTGACTGAACTGGAGGTGAGAACTTAACATTTCTTTCCCCAGCAAGATCTATTCTATTTTGTAAGGCTTCAAGTTCACTTTCAGTTCTCAACTTACGAGTGAAATTAGACTCAAATACTGGCTCTGCTAACTGCAGTCCGATTCCTACAACACTACACCAGGAATGACCAATTTATCAGAACAAAGCTTACATAACTCTTCATTTTGTTAGTAGTAGTTTCACTCACTGCTAAAAGAAGGACAAAGTCTTTTAAGTAAAAGTCTTTTTTCTCCTAAAGTACTTAAAACAGGATTAATTTTTATATACTTACTAGGGGTTCAATTGCACTGTAAGCCCATTGCAGCAGAAAATGAGAGAACTAAAAGCTCCACTGCATCTGGAGGAGGATCAGAAGGCACATCCACAACTCCCACACAGCCACCGTCCCCTGCAGCTCACTCCCCGTGACAGCTACTTTGTGGGGCACCTGGAGCAGATCTAAGGCTGGATGACCATCCTGGGAGTCACCCAAGAAGCCTCTTTATTCCCCTTCAATAGGCAGACAGCAGATTTCTGCTTTCCTATCGCTCCCTGCAGCTTCACTGCCAGGGTCCAAAGTGTCTCCCTGTGGAGATGAAACCCCACATCCAAAAGCTCGCAATAGGCAGACATTCTACATACCTCTTCCAGACCCACACTTAGGGACAAGTACAACATGGTGCTTCACCTTCTGTTTTGCTGAGTGACTGTGAATGCTGGTTTTTGTAAAAAACTTAAGATGACACTCGACCCTGTTACGAGCTGTCTTATATGTCTTCTTATAAGCATTCAAACTCAGCGATACACTACACTTACAGTCCATGCAGCATAAAGCTGAATGCACAATTGAATAGAAAATACTACACAGGAGGAGCAGCTCACAAACTGATCTTAGATGCCTCACTATAGGTGCAGAGCAACTCCATTAAATCAAAAAAAAGGAAAAAAACCACACCCCGCTCAGCCCTGGCTCATTACATTACCATTTCTTTTTGATGAAAAAAAAACAAAACAACAAAAACCAAACAGTAAGGATTAAACTAGTTATTTATCTAGTAGAATAACTTGCTTAAGATTTTTGGCACTATTTCAGTTTAGCTTTGTATTTTGTCTTCTAACATTGTTTAATATACCACATGAATAGAAAACTGCATTTCAAAGAACTGCAAAGCCACAAGTTACATAACAATGGCTGCAAAGTGGAATCCATTTTAACTCATAATAGGTATAATTAGCACAATAGAAATTAATCACGTTATATTTCAGTGCATCTTTAAAATGTTCCAGATGCTTTATGCTTTCAATACTTCATTTGTATTTACTTAAATTCTTATTAAACAAGGTTTGTACAGGAACAGTACATAGACCTGACAGCTAAACACCAAATTGCTCATTTTTTTTAGTGGTGTGACTAAACAGAAGAAAATTATATTGTGTTTGCTACTTACCCCCTCAAACAAACCAAACAAAAAACTCAGCTAACAAACCTATCCAAATATAGTGTTATACAGGAGGAGAGATGAGATGACATGTCACTCTGTTCTTTGGTTTTTTTCCTATGAAACTGCATGGTCTTAGCAAAGTAAAGAAAAGAAAAGCACAAAACAAAGTAAAAAATATAATCCCTGACATTCTTAAAGATAGTCTTCTATGAATATTTCATCTTCCAAATCCAGTCTGAAACTTTATGTGCTTACACTTTGTCCTAAAGATTATTCTCTAACTTAAAATATTCTATCTGTTCCTAGATAAATTCCAGTTCATCCTTCCCAGTATAGCTTCAGTATTCCCACTGCTTTCCCTTTTGTTGACTATTTCATCCCTAAGTATTTTTCCACATAAGTCACATCTCCCACCCATAACTATTTTTACATCAGGAACCTGTTGCCTACATGGCCAAACACTTACCTACAATGCACTTTTCACTATCATGACTAAGAAAAAAGCAGTAGTTTCATCGCCCATGTGAGAGCCTGGCTCATTGCACGCAGCCAGCCTGAGGTCTCCTCCTGGAGCCTGACACAGACAACTGAAGCTAGTGGAATTTACAGCACTACTGTGACCTCTGCCTTTAACCTTGAAAAAGCTATGTTATCTCTATAGCACCCTTCTTTTCTCTGGTAACACAGATTCCTTTCAGAGGTTCTTCAGCTGGAGAGAAGTATTTCAATAATTATTCTTCTGACTATTCCAATATGGAAATCATCCCATACAAAATGTTTTTCTTAGCTGCAAACTATAAATCTTCTGATTTTTGATCCTTCCATGATCTCCCCTGTCTGCACAAATTCATCTACAACACTAGTCTTTCACTAGTCAAATACAATAAATTCACATCTCTATTCCAGTAGCCACTACTGTCACTCTCTCCCACTTCTCTTCTCCAACATATTCTCCCTCTCCTTTTCCAACTCCCCAGTTACGTCTGGAGCTATAAAATCTGCTAAGAGAAAAATCCTTCTGTTGTGATTTTCTATTGCCTCATTTTTCCTCCATATTTTGTTCCTGTCCCTGCATGTCTAACCTCCATGAAGAAGTCTCAATTCTAGAAATATTCCCTTATAAAGTACTTGTTTGTGTTGCTCCTCCACTGCCTCCTCTCTCAATGGAGAATTTGATAAGGCAGCTTTCTCTCATTCCCTGGCATCTCCTTGGACCACGCATTTTGATTGTTTTCTCCTTAGGTCATGTCCAGACACAGCACAAAGAACTGTCTTCTGCCAAGAAGCGTCTCTTGTTTCTGACACAAGTGCAGTTCAGTACACTGCTGATCTTCCCATCTTCTTAGGTGTGTTGGTTCCTCTGTCTTCCAAGCTAAGTGGAGCAAGTTAAGAAAGTCCTTGGTGCACGGAGACAGCATATACACATTCCAGCCTAAACAGTGCTTCGAGGTACTTAGACAAGCTTCATTACTGAATAATCCGAGCACTTAACAAGCTTTAGGTATTTATTCCCACAACAGCCCTGTAAAAGAGATCTCTATTTTTACCTGACAGGGAAAGGAAGCACAGGAAAACTACTTATGCTACTTAACCGTGGGATATCTGTGATAACTCAGGAACCAAAGCTAAGCCTCTGATAACCCAGACTAGAATGTTGATCTACAGACTATTCCTCCCACTTCCTAAATGATAAGGGTTCAGCAAATTTTATGTATGTAGTTTTTAACCCTGCTGCCCTTGGAGTGATCTGTGCATAGATGAGCTATTCTGGCTGGCTTTAAGGCAAAGAAATAGGGTGTCTTTTCCTTCCCCTATACACCTTTAGCTAAAAACCATTTAGCCATTTGTATTTTGCTGTGCACAGCACTTCTATTTTTAGTCTTTAATACAATAATAATAGATGTCCCTATAGCTATTAAAGAAAAAACAGTTAAAGAAAAAACAACAGAAGAAGGGGGAGAAGAAAGGAATGTGTTATGTGTGGTTTCTGTACAGAATTCCAAAGCAACTGTGAAATCTAAGATATTTCCAGTAATATCTTGTTTCCTCTAATTCTGAATATCTTTTGTACTGGTTATAGCTGTGTGGTTTATTTTTATGTGAAAAAGGATTATTCATTTTCTATCATCTATCTTTCCATTTACATCTTTCTTACTAAAATATTTGCATTCTACTCATCTTTCTGAACTCAGATTTTTTGTGTGTAAATGTGGGAGATGCTGGCCTGTTTACTGCAGATCCAAAGAGTATCGCAAACAGCGTTTATAAAAACCCAGCATATGTTTGAGTTATGCTAGCAGAGTTACATTAAATGAACTACAGATCCTGCAGTGGACTTACACCAAAATGAACCCATGGTATACCAACACCTTAGAGTATGTAGAAATGTTTGTTTCTCTTCAGAAGCCTTCCTCCAGCACGTTCCCGCAGACCTTCCCATCTTGTATCTTCAGACTTCCCCCCGGCAGCTGATGTAACCATTCAGCCCCCCTGCAGCAGCCAGCACGCGCAACAGCACAAACTGCACCACTGTGCCCAGCTTGTAACGTGCGTCAATCGGCCAAGGAGGTTACAACCAAGGCTGTGGGGTTTGGTCTCAACGATCTAGCTTTCTCTACCACTGAAAATCTTAGATCATATCCAACATGTAGAGCTAAACTAAAATCAAGTTCAAGGTTCAAGATGAACTACGGACCATTAGAAGTTCTTTTCGGGGCGGGGGGAAGCAAAAAAAAGCAGCGGACCATTTTTCTGTACTTTAAAGGCATCTGCCTCAGGAAAGTATGGTCCATCACACCATACTGCTTAATACACTTTGTCAAAGCTTTCATCAAATATGGAGAAAAAAGATAAAAATTCTACACATTGTTCTATTCAGAACAATGATATCCACTTTTTCCAACTTAAGACTTTACTGACAACTGGGATTGTGCCCGTGCACCAAACAATTCTAGAGCCTGTTACCCTTTTTGAAGAGACAGCTCCACTACATCATGAAGAAACACTGCCTACACAGAGAGACCACTCAGAGGTAGCCATTATGACTTTGCCAGTACAGCTCCTCAGAGACAAAAAGTCATTACAAATTGTTATCTGTACCAGACAGGTAAGTCTGCTGAAGTGGGGAGGGCAGGGGGAAGAAGAGGAAAAGGTGATGAAAAGGAACACTGTTGTAAATCATGTGCCTAACGTAGACAAAAATCATAAATAAAAATTATTTCCAGTGGACAGGTAGAACTTTGGGAACTAAAATGTTTTTGTTCCTCATTAAACAAAAGTAGTTTCCTAGGACTAAAACTGTACAAACTCTAGATCCACATTTCTGTGAATTTCAAAACAAACTAAATATTCTTTCTAAATAGCAGCAAATTTATTACACAGGCTATCTGCTTCAAACTGAATACTTTCCACACCCCATGAA
>JAVKLA010000030.1:23325386-23350599 GCA_034782735.1 Sagittarius serpentarius | reverse complement strand
CTTTCCACACCCCATGAATTGATCGTCAACCTAAGTCTATTGTTTATATTCTTTAAGTTTCTCAAGAGAAGATGGAAAGAACACCTGATGATGCAAAGTCCGTTTAAACAACTTAAGCTGCACTTATATTGCTTGTTTCGTCCTTTCCCTATGACAAAGCATAGTTTGTGCACAGGTGGAAGTCTGAACATCTGTTATCTAGTTCATTTTATCATTTACAAACTACTAAACAACGTCAAGGATGTTGAGAATAGCAGCTTAAAATTAAGTCATAGGAATGGGAAGGAATGGCTAATTGTGGTTCTGGGAAGAAATAGCCAATTGTGTTCCTAACTCATTTAATACGATCATGAAACTATGTTTGTATAAATGTATAAATATTATGTAGTGATCAAGTAAAAGCAAGTTTTGAGATTAATTAACTTCTGTAAATCTTACAACAGCAAATACTCTACATGCGAAGTTATACGAGCACTAATGCTACACTGCTGTAGTGCAGTGCTATAATGCACATGCTGTAATGTCACACTGTACAGGCAAGTCAATTCTACCAATACCTATTATCCCTTGTTTCCATGCACACATTACAGCCACAATGTCCATTTATGTATAAGAGTACATCTAGATGGAATTACCCCAACTTATGGATGTTATATTCCCAAGCTGGAACCTTTAAACTGGGCCAGACTGAATTAAAAGGAAAAAAAAAAAAGACATTCAAAACAAGGCCCTGCATGCCATGAAGTCTGGCACAATCTTAAACCATAACAAGGCCACGAATGAGCGTATGGCATTCACAAGTACCAACACGCTAACATTTAGCTTGATATATCTTACAGATGGCAGTATTTTGCCACAGCAGGGGGACGATCTTGGCAGGGAAGCACAGAAAACAATAAACACTGAAGTTTTTAGAACTGGATTTTCAGAAAGTGGCCTCCATATTTGTGACATCTGAAGCTAGTCTCGAAATAAAGCCTTTAATTTCCTCTGTAGCTGTTGCCAAGAACACAAGGAAACTTTGAAAGGAGGAGGAGTAGATGAATGAAGTGGGTGGTGGAAGGTAAGGACTCGCAGCAGCAGCAGGATGCTTAGGTGTCCTCCCACGGCAGTGGAGAAAAAACTGAAGATGGGTTTCCTTCTGCAAGGTCAAAAGCTCAGACTAGCAAAAGTAAAGCTTAACTACCAAAAAAACCCATTACCCAACACAGTTGTGGAGGCTAACGCTCTAGGGTGCTCAACCTTGCACCATCCACAAAGGCCTTCCAGCAGCAAAGCTTGCTTCTTTGTGAGTTAGCATTAGCTTTCCCAGACTCTGTCTACCTACAAAACCATCTTAACATAGCCAAGGAAAAGAAATATTGGCTGACACAAAACTAGCACCAATAAAAAGGTGGATCTCAGTTAGCAGAAATCTCACCTTGCTGCCAGGACAGCCCAAAGGTCGCTCAGGGCTGCAACAAAGAACTGTCTTCTGCATCCCTGTCCCGGCTCCACTAGGAATGTGGGACCGAAGGGCCAAGGCCAGATCCATGGGGCTGCCAGGCCAGTGCGGTGCCCTCCCTCTCTGACCAGCCCCTTCCCGCAGCCCCCAGCAAGGTTGAGCTGGGCCAGGCTGGGGACAGTGACCAGTGGTGGCAACGGCACAGTTGCCACTGCAGGCCCTGGGCCTGGCTGGGAAGGCAGTCCCTGAGATGGGATGGGATAGGGTTGGGGTCAGGGTGGTGCCTGGCTCAGCAGGGCCCAGGGCTGGGCAGGGGTGTAGTGTGTCAGGGCCAGGGCAGAAATGCAGCTTTGAAGAGGAGGGTGGGCCCCGCTGAGGTTTCTCACAGCTCTCTTCAAGACTGGACACCCATGCCCCAAGCCAAGGCAGCCAAACATCAGGTGCAGGTGGGGAAGGGGTGTACTCAGGGCCCTGGAACATATAATTTGTACTCATAGATACATATGCACCACATACTACTGCTCTTCTGAGCATGTAGGCAGCAAATAAACACAGTGCTGGCTTCATTGCCTCCGCGACCTGGCCAGCCTCGCTGAGTCCATGCGGGACAGTGGTGGTTTACTCTCTTCCACTAGGAGGATTTACTCATAACAAATTCCTACTCCTCCTGGAAAAGAGGAGCCAGAAGGGATGGTGAGTCACCACTGCCTTCCTGCAGTTACCCTCCGGCCACACCACTGTGCCTCATCCTCTACACAGGAGAACCGGTAAAATCCCACATGATGCCTGACAGATTTCCACTTCACAGTCTCTTACTAAAAGCAACATTTATCGTCTAGAAGAAGGAGGGCAACTGTGCACAGACCGCTTCAAGGTTTGATGTGCAAAACTCCTAGCAAACATAAGAACCAGGCCTCCACCCTTCTGTGGTCTTCATAGCAGTGCTTCTCAATCTACTGACTAAAAGCTGCTGGTAGCCTGTAAGATATTACAAGATAATCTCCAAAAATATTGTAGGATTTAAAAACTGAGAAGGAAGACAACGTACATACATCCCTGCACATGCAAGCCAGTACACAAACAAGCAAGGAAAACAAACCTCTTAAAAGAGTATCCAAAGTTTCGCTTCATTTTTATCTATTGGTAAATGAAAACCACTGCACTATCACTAAAGAGGAAGGTCTTTCGTTTGTGTTCTCCAAAAGGTTCAGCAGTCCCTTGATTAAGTAGGCTTGGGAATCGTTACTAAAAAGCACCTATCACTGTAGCAGTTGAGATCCTCCTGAGTAAATTAGATCTGCATTGTACAGCACCAACTCAGTTGAAAGGATCCATTTGCTCTCCAACATATTCTTTAATGTTCAAAAAAAAATACTGAGAGACTGAAAGAACGTTTTATAACAATCATCCTGCTGCTGGTAGTGGAAATACTTTATCAAGAAGTGCACTGGAAGATGTGTTGGGAGTTAGTCTTTCATATGAGGTACTCGGTTACTGAGGATACTACTTTAGAAAGCTAGCTTGTCATTTCGCAGCAGTTTTCATTTCCTTGACCATTTTATGTTTAAATAAAACCAGTAAAATGATCTCCTCAGCTCCTAGATTTTGATATCTTTATTTTATATTGTTATCTTTTTATTCAGTTTCCCAGCTCCTGAAATAATAAGCATTACTGTTATCATAAGCAAGCTAGTCAGTCTGCCACCATGCATAAACAATTTAGTCCCACTTTCCTTGTGAGATTTTCCAAGGAAGAAAGTTAAAGCTTATACTAAAGTCATAAAACAAAGGATTTTGTATCCTGAATTTTTCCTCCTCAAGAGCTCTTCCTGACTGCCATCAGACATACCTTTAGCTTCCAGCCTGCAAATCCTTCCAAGCAAACCCTGCCTGAATCTGGTCCATGAGGCAAATGAGCCAAGTAACCCTAAACAGGGTGGTACACACCACCTAGCAGGCTATGCAGGTAACAGTGAAAAGCAGCTGCTACTTTTTTGCAACACAATGTCAAAGTCTACCTTAAAAAAAGTGCCCAGATCTCATCAGAGACGGCTACAATTCCAATACTTTCTCCAGTGAATTGCTCAATAGCTTTTTCCTTAATCTGCACTAGATGAGAGCTTTTTAAAAAATGAGCAAGCATGACTCATTTTTATGACCAATGCACCATTCGCAAAATGCTTTCCAACCAGATTGCAGTTCAAGTAAGACATGTGTATTGTTGCAAAACAAAATATGCTGGCTGAACAGAATGTATTCATCTATATTAGTTTTTCTTTCTAAATCCAGCACACTGGGAGCTAAATTAATCTGCTGAGTGCTAAATTCATCTACTGAGAGCTACTGTAGATTCAGGGAAATGTTTTGAGTGCTGTAGCAAACAAGTCTCACTCACTTAGGAGCCCTCTGTGGGCTGTTGGTGTTTTAACCATTTTGTCTGCTTTCAAGCAAGTAAGCAGCTGATAGATGAGGAAAACGCTCATTGATTTGCAGTGGCAGCACTACAGCCAATCAGCCCTAGAACGAGGCACAATCATGAATCTCTCCAACTATGCATATTTATATGCAGCTGTCGTACCTCCAAGTCTCCAGTGAATACAAAGTGCTTGTGTGGCCACCAAGATGCACAATGCTATCCTGCAGCCTGCTCTCACTTAACTACGGTAGGGCAAGATGGAATATACAGAAACACATTTCATTTTCCCTAGCTAGGCTACCCCCGTAAAGTACATGTCTGATACGAGTATACTACACTCCCATAAATTCTTAATCCAGACGCTCTTTCATAGGGCTAAATCTTTTAAAGGAAACAAATATCTTGAAAGAATGTATTTTCAGTAAGTTAGGCTGAGCTACAACGATATAGTAACACAGGCATGCTGTCTTGCCAACAGTGTCAAAGCGCCCTGAGGTACTGGGGAAAGGCTAAGAGAAAGAAGCTTCCTTGTGCTAGCTGCAGTGGTGATGCACGGGCAGCACGGAGGGTCGCAAGACGTATCTCGTCAAGATGTAACTCCCCAACTCAGAAATGGGGGACGGGGGTTAGGCAGAGTGACATGGGGTTTTCCTTTTGGCTTAGCAAGCTTTAAGAGCTGAAAATGTACCAAAAAAAGGGACAGGCCTGCGGAGCTGAAAGAGAGAGGTCCTAGTAGAAGCACAGATAGAGAAATGGTTCTGTGAAAAAGAAAAACTAGAGATCTGGCACTTGGCAGAAGGCTACTGGAGTAAATACACTAAGGATTCAGGGGTTCTGGCTAGTCAAGCCATTAGGTGTCTACTGAATTAGAGTGTCATTTTAAGTTGTTTCTTACAGCGTACAGGCCTGATTTCACACAAAGCTTCTGCAGACTTGTGTCAGAAAAAAGCCACTGCTGGAGCCCAAATTGTGCAACACCCAAAAGGAGCTGAAACCTAGCCTACAGCCTCCATCTACAGGTGAGTGTGGCTGCCTCTGGTGAGGCTCCCCACAGCTGGGCTCACTGGCACATCCTCTTGAGGGATGTCCATCCTAAGAGCTCCCTCGGGTTACTAAGTTACACAGAAAACTTACCCTCCTAAGTTAACTCGGACCTTGCTGCTCAGGCAAAGTCACACTTGAAAACAAGGGTGCACACAAAAGGTTGAAATCTAAAATCATTACAATCCCAAACCATAAATAAAAATAGTATTTTTATATATTCTTAAAATGTCTTCAATGAGTTGCTGGAAATATTTGCATTTGCTACTCCCTTGCAAGCAAGCCAGACTAAGACACAAAGGGGGAAAAAAAGCGCAGGATAGAGTATTTTCACATCTGGTATTTACAACTGAAAAGACTACAATCAGGTTTTATTTATTGTGGCAATCACATATAAATTTAACTCCTACTATGAAATTATTCTCATATTTTCAAAGAACAATAGAAAAAGACTTCCACTAAATGCCAAAAAGAAATCTTCTACATAGTATATATATGCTAAATAAAACTGCTAATCTGAGAAAGACTGTTACAGAAATCTACATCATTATAAGATCAAACTCCAAGTGGTATTGTATCAAAATGATGAAAATCTTGTATGGATCAGGAAATGAAGCAAATGGACCTATTTTATCTTCAAGTTTATTACTGAAAATGGGTTTTATGATTTGCTGTGCATAGTTAAAGTGCTATCCAGACAAATTACAGCTGCTCTTTTAACCTGAACATAAGATGGCACAGTTCCAGCCAATCTGAAGTATGGTTTCTAGGCAGGATGTCAAATCTTAGCCCCCTGGGTTCCAGAATGATGGATTGAACCTTGAAAGTTGCAGCAGAGCAGCATATGTGATTTTTGTACTGTATTTCGATCACTCATGAATATATTAACGCATGTCCATGCATGTTATTCAAAGTTTCGGTTTATTGTTTTAAACTATTATTCAGGGGAAAAAAAAGGTAATTTTTTCCAAAGGTAAACAAACAAATACTAAAAATACAATACTAATTTAAAGGTAAAAGAACTGCTTATAAATTTGGGGTTTTTTTCCTTTGTTTACCAAAGAGAACATTAGGTAATGATGCAGCCAAAAGGGCACCATTTTAGAAGCCAGATCTCGTCACACAACTACTGGCATACACTGCCCACAAATTAAAAAAAAAAAAAAGGAATAAAAAGCAGCTGTACTTTTTGTGTTATCAACTACTGCAAGTACATAACAAAGATTAATCTTTTTTAAAACAGTTTTTGGCATGCAAATATACTGTCCAAATGTTAGACATCAGCCACACTTCTTCACCTGCTCATTCTGATGCTCCAAATGTTGCCATACCACCACTTCCTTAATTTATTTTCCTCTCTCCTCTGCCCCTTCTACTTTAAAGAACTACTTCCCTACAAAATCTTAACTAAAACAAGGAAAGATATCCCCCAGCATGCCCCTCAGAAAGCTGGGGGAAGGTGGAGGATACTAACATCAGACATGGAGACTCTTGTGGAGTTCATCCCAGTTGTGTCCTTCAGGAGAGGCTCCCTGGGCAGTCAACATCTCCTGCTGTGTGCTGCATAGCACCTAGCACAGTGAAGGGCTCTGGGCTCAGCCTGTGAGTACCATCACAGTACAAGAAATAAATATTTAGCAACATCACCATATTGCATGCTAAATCCCACTGAAGTCTTTAGCTGTCCGGGGTGCACGTAAACACGCATTGTAGAGTTTTCAGAACCAGGGGCAGAGCAAAGTTCCTAAAAGACTGGGGCAGCTTCAGGGGGAATGCACACTTTTAGTAGAAATAAAGACAAAAACAAAGAGTGGAAAGTCAACATACAGTGATCTTATGAACGATTTGTGCAACTCAGCATTTTAAATCTCCTAATTTACATATTTTTCAGCTAGTTAATGTCTGCCTCCAGGACATGTTTTTAAACATGGTATTAACATTGAGATTTTTCTGCCTTTTCAACCTCTATAGTTTTACCCTTCAGAATCCTCTGGTTTATGATGACAATAAAAAAAACTTTGATTTTTAATTGAGTAACAACTTCTAGCTTAATAAAGGTTTTAAATATTACCCTAAATACATATTAGCTACATATTTTACATCATGGAAGTGCAAATAATACAATTTCAGAGTGCAAATAATACAGTTTCTGAATCTGGTTAATTTGTGTTTCTGTAAGACTATTAGTTTAAAATAACCTATAGTTTTTAAAGTTCTTACATTGGCCAAGACCATATTATAGACTCATACAGAAGACCGAGGCAGGAAGGCATCTCCGGAGGTTGCCTGGGCCAACTCTACATTATCTCCACAGATGGAGACTCCACAGCCTCTCTGAGCACCGTGTTTCAATGTTGACCACCCGCACAGTAAAAAGTTGTGGGGTTTTAAATTATTTTTAAATTGAATTGCCTCTCATCTTTCTCTGAATACCACTGAGAAAAGTCTGGCTCCATCTTCTGTACTGCATCACACCAGCTTTGTACACACATCATGCACATAATGTGTTGTATTTAAACATAAGAAATTAAAATGGCTAAAGTTCATTAGCTTACAAACATGCCTTCCCATCTTTCCAGTTAATTTTTAGCATGTGGTCGAGGGTATGACACCAAGAACATGAAATAAGGAAACTAATCAAAATGTACTAACTTAAAGAAAAGATGGCAGAAATCTTTATTATCTCGGTGTCCTGATCTTTGTTCATAAGTATGTACAGAGAAATGAGAAACGACTGGGTGAGATTCAGTGTAGATCCCCAGGGTTTAAAAATACTAGATTTTTTTTTTTTTTTTAAGTTTCAAAGGAAATTAAGCACTAAGATTACTTTAAAACCTAAGGCATTTCAGGTGTGAAAAGCAACCTCTTTAGTTTTTTGTTTGTTTTTTAAACAATGCCATGGACTACAAAATAGGTTTTAAAATTTTACTGCACTGAGAATAAAAAGTAAATAAATATTTTAAGTTTCTAACATCATCTTTGCTGCTACTGAACTTTTCATAAGAAGGGCTATGAAGAAACACCTCTTAAACTGAAAGCATAATTACACTGAAGTTGAAAGGAAGTTTCAGTCAATTTCAAACTTAATTCAATAGGTATTTTTAATAAAGGTGTGGAAAACTAAGATTTTTTTGAAATTTGATTGATTCTATACACAAATGGTTACCAGACAAGCTGCATCACTAAGCAGTTCACCTTTTTATTAGTGTCATAAATCTATGTATGTTGCCGTGATATGCAGCCCATAAATAAATCTACTTACAGAGTTAGGTAAAACTAGTAATTTCGCTGTAACATTTGACATGAGGAGCACTATAGTTAATTGATTATAATCTACATAAAAAATAATTTTGAATGAAGTCTGTCTAATTCAAGCTGCTGCTGCTGTTGGCCATTAAACTCCTTCAATCAATGAATCACTATGAACAAATGACCACAACAGTTCCCCAACAATAGTATGAATTTGTCTTTTATTTGTAATTGGGTCATTTGGTATTTTAACTGGACAGATTTCCAGGCTTAGGATCCTACACTTTATCATCCTTATGTTTAATTTGATGCCAACTCTTGAACATTTGTTTCTTGGTTATTTCGTTCTCTGACATCTTACAAATCTGGGAGACTGAAGTCTTATTTACTAAAAGTTAAAGCAGACAGGGCACAGCAGCAGCAACTCCTCCAAACTGCCTTTCCAGCATTTCTGGAAAACAAAAGCAAACAAAACAAACAAAAGACTACGTACCTTTCCACTTGTTCAGCCACCAGATAGTCTACTGAGTAAGGTACAGGCTGCAGAGGTTGGATCCCTCTATGATACAGACACAGCGACTATGAACTTTTCAGTCTGAACGTGGACAACCGAGCAGTCAGGAGGTAGCTTCAGGCCTCCACCAAGGCAAACCAAACAGGCAGCATTCCTCTGCTTGCCACAGACTCTGACTCAGGCTTTTGCTTATCACACCCCAGCAATGATATTCTGATTCTACTGAAGTCAATGGCAAAACTCTTTTTCAACAGTGCCAAAATTTTGCCTAAGTTTATTACTGACTTTATAGCAGTGACAAAATCTGATATCCTATTACCAAACTCTTAAGACACCAGCTGCCTTCCTGTTTAGGATCACGCATTAACAGAATGTTTTTCCAATTATTAAATAGATACTTGTAGCCATAAAAGGGAAACCAAAGAAGAAATAAAAAAGAAAGCAAAAATGAAATAAAGGACAACTGCTAACAGTTAGCATATATGGTCTAAGTACAACAAATGAATTTTCCAGTGTAAAGGCACCAATTTATTACCAAAATACTTCTTTCCTTTGGGTGGAAACTAAGTTCTCTTTTGTCTTTTTTTCCTTTTTATTTTATTCTGTGTTACTATTCATTATCATTAAATTTCCTGTAATTAAGACTACTGAATTAAAAACACATGGCTGCTTGTGAAGCCAATACTTCTCAACATACTGAAATCCCAGAACCATGTTTAGCCATGAAGGAGCAGATCAGTTTTCATTATTGCTATAGGATTTATTAAAAGTTAGTATAGTACAGCTACAAGTTCTATGTAGATAGAACCTATCACACAGTTATGGTACCTGTGAGTATAACCGCTGCATAACTTGAAAGTCATCCTACAGAACATGACATTGTAATGTAAAAATCCAATTCTCAAAATGTGTGCTGATTTTACTTCCAACAGACAGTCCATGTAATAAGCTCAGGATATCCATTATTTTAAACTAACTCAAACCCACTGACTTTTATGAGACAAAATCAAGGAAACACTGCTGAAACAATATATTTCTAGACCTCACTGGCTCAATAATTTTCCAAGAATATGGTTTACCTGCCACTTCCACATTTTTATATGGTTTGCTTTATAATTTTGCAATTGTAGTTTATAACGCATTATTTACCCCAACCTGCACCTGTCAGAGTTTTTTTTGGCTTCACCTTCCTCCTGCAGACCTAAAGAAAAATTGCTTCTTTAAATAATTTTTTCATATCACAGTAAAGAAATACTAGATAATTCTTTTCAAGTAATACGACAGCTTGTTTCAAAGAAACAGAGAATCATTGTGCCTAGAGAGAGATGCTGTCTAAAGATATTGTAAATACTTGTGCTCACAGCTTCTGATGAGGCCAGCTTGCTGTGAAATGCCATTCTTCGGCTACACAAGGGCATTTCAGACCATGTCTGTTTCTCACGTCCAGTGCTACCCTCTGATATGTAATAGATTTCTTCATATATTATCTGACTGGCATTTAGAATAATCCACTACAGTAGGTTTTGCAGGATGCCATTTGTGTATTCATAATGAACAAAAAAAACCAGGAATGAACTTTAAGTACTGTGTGAAGAGCAAAGGACAATCCTTTGAGTACAATCTCCTTTTCAACTCTCTTTATACACTCAGGTTATTTTTTGAAACAAAGTCCCACAAAAATGGCAGCTTTTCCATCCTTATGATGAGTACTGCACTGTGTAAAGGCACCAGCCAACTTCCATATTTAGCTTCGTCCTTCAGATATTATATTGACATTTTCTTAAACTCATAATAAAAGCTATAATTATTTAAGAGTTGATCTCCAGGAATAAAACTGACTAAATGTATCTCCAGATACATAAGTGAGGATTTTGCAATGTCCAAACTTTCAGCAAATATCATCAGGCTACATGGTCTCCGTGACACAGAACTTGTTCTTCCCATCTTAAAATACAGGAGAAAGATCATTGTTTGGAGTCACTTAGCACTGTCCATAATGAAAAAGTGATGCAGATTTCAAAGCATAAGAAGACTGTGCACGACTTCAAACCTTGGAGAAGAGTGAGGTGGGAATTTTGAAGTTTGCTTCAGACCATTTATGACAATCCTCCTCTAATTTTCCTCAATCTTAATAACCCACACCACAGGAGCTCAAAACAAAGGGCAATGATTCTCCTGTTGCTTGACTTCTGGTACCTAACCTACCTCAGTTACGAAGACACGTTTCCATGTCCATCAATGGAGAGAGAGGTGTTCTTCCAGAGGGACATTCCAATTGCCTCTTTTTCTCTGCTGTCTTTTTACATTAGATGATGAAAATAGCCCCCAAAGTCTCCAAGAATGGATGCCGGAGAGCCATATCACAAAATCAAAGGATTCTAACGAATGATTATTAATTTCTACCTCTGTCTGCCTCCACTGAGAGTGCAGTAAGTGGACTCTATCTCTATCCTAGAAACCATAGGAAATTCTTCAGAAGCTATGACTGAACTATAAGAGCAAGGAATTAATGCAACTGTTAGGAAATACTGTGCTGCAGGGGTAAAGGCAGACCCAGCTGAGCTAAAGCACTGCACATTAAGAAAAACACACAAGGATCTCATTTAATCACCTGAATAAACATAAACTTGGAATAACTTAATTGAAGAGAAGAACTTTATCACATGATGCCACCTCTTTCTTTTTTTTTTTCTTTCGAAACACTACGCCTCATAACCAGTATTAGCAAAAGCTTTATAAAAGCAACAATCAAAGGCTAGTAAGCAAACTAACAAGTGTCCAGTGAATATGTGATGCAAAGGTTACCTTGTGTTTCCAACAACGAAAAAAAGGCAGGAGCAACACTGGGAATGAGCAATGGGAAGGGGCTGAGCAGAACAGACCAAGATGAAAGCAGAAGTGACTCTGGGACAAAACTGAGATTCCCCAAAGTGGTATTACAGTGAGCACTGAAGAGTTTTAAAATCCAGAAATGCAACTTCCTGACTGAATTTCAAAATGAGGAGGTAGCCAATGGAAGTAACCCATGTGTGATACCTGTTGTGCTGGTTTTGGCTGGGATAGGGTTAATTTTCTTCATAGTAGCCAGCATGGGGCCTTGTTTTGGATTTGTGCTGAAAACAGTGTTGATAACACAGGGATGTTTTCACTATGCATTTCATTTTTGTTGATACTGAGCCAAGGCCTTTTCTGCCTCTCACCCCACCCCACCAGCGAGCAGGCTGGGGGTGCGCAAGGAGCTGGGAGGGGACACAGCTGGGACAGCTGACCCCAACTGACCAAAGGGATATCCCAGACCATACGGCATCATGCTCAGCATATAAAGATGGGGGAAGAAGAAGGAAGCAGGGGGATGTTCAGAGTGATGGTGTTTTGTCTTACCAAGTAATCGTTACGCATGATGGAGCCCTGCTTTCCTGGAGATGGCTGAACAGCTGCCTGCCCATGGGAAGCAGTGAATAAATTCCTTGTTTTGCTGTGCTTGCATGTGCAGCTTTTGCTTTACCTATTAAACTGTCTTTTTCTCAGCCCACAAGTTATCTCACTTTTACCCTTCTGATTCTCTCCCTAACCCCACTGTGAGGGAAGCGATTGAGTGGCTGCGTGGAGCTTAGTTGCTGGCTGGGGTTAAACCATGACACCTGTACAGCTCTCTAGCACGACAGGCCTATCTTGCAGCATTTTGAGCACCCTGTCCTTTAGAAGGAAGAGCTCTAAGAAAAATATAAAAGAAGAAAGTGCAGTAGCTAAACTAGTAAGTGACAGAGGAAAAGAGAAAAAAAAATCTCATGGAAAAAAACATGGGAAACTCACACAGAAAGCTTTTTCAAACCAAATTCTTAATTTCATGGCAAAGTTCATCTGAACTTCAGTTAGGATTTTTGTTTGCTTTCTGTTAATAAGGTGGTGAAAACCACTTTCTCACCACTTTGGTGTTCTCAGAGGTAAAGACTGAAGTGTTTCACCATCAGTGGACCCAAATAAATGAAAAGACATCTGTATAAGAAGACCACCATTCTTTCCTAACTTATTCTCAAGTAACATGTTGGAAATAATTCCTTTGAACTTTATTCTGGTATATTTTCCACCAGGGTATGGTGCACACTATCTTATATAGTCCATTTTGCTAACATTTGTGAAATCCCATTAAACTGCTGAGAAGAGATCAGTTCTTACAGAATCAACAGAGCAAAATTTTCAGTCTGTTTTCTTGTTTTAACTGTGAGGCTTTGAGTATGTGTAGCTATCAAGAAGGAAAACAGAAAGGAGTGTACATGACTGGAAAATAAACAGAAAACTGCTGAACTAGTACTGTAATTCTAGGATAATGGACCCTGATGTCTCCCCTTCTCAAAGGCCATTTCCCATTCTGTTTTGTAAATCTTTTTTTAAGTGTTTCCTATATTTCCTATTGAAAGCTGGGTTTTCCTGTTCTCAGTTGTGCCTCATTACACATGTTGTGTATAAAGAGGAAAGTGACTTCAGTCTGGCTGGAAGATGTTCTGTGAGGTGACACATGATTCACTCTACAACATTTTAAAACTGTATATATGCAAGCAATATTCACATTTAACTTGAGATTTGGCGGGGGGGGGGGAAAGCATATTTGGGATTCTTAGCACCAAAAATCTTGTTCAATATTGTTTCCTGGAAATGCCACCTCACAGATGGAGTAAAGCAGCAGTCTTGCTTCTAATTCCATCCGTCAGTTATTCTGGTCTGATAGCTGTAAATCGGCAGTCTCTCGAGCTACCATAAAACCATGAGTTCACTTTCTAGACTGCATCACAGATTCCTCACTGCTTACTGGCTCATTACTCATGAATACACTCTACCAAATTATTTCAGCTTAAAACAGATTTTTCAACATTCACTCTTCAGCTGGAATGTTGCACTTGTGTGTGAGGCAAAATGTCAGAGACCACAGAGATTTGATTTGGGTATGCTCTGAAAACTTTGAAATCTTACCCAGGATTATCCAGCTCCTTATGGTGTCCCTTCCTCCTCCCTTTTTCATAACTTCAGGTCACAACAGAGCCCTATTTGTTTCCTTTTTTGCTCCTCGATTTCCACAATCTCATCTCAAGTCTGACATCTATTGTAGAGGTAATCTTGTGGAGTTTCCTTCAATTCTCACTGCAAGCTCAGATTTCTAAATTCTGATTACTTTGATACTGACCCTCTGTGGGATTTTTAGCAATAACAGTTCTTCTCACCAGTTTCTTAATTTTTAAAAGGAATATAAAAATAACTGTTTACCACAAAAAAATCAGTTGTTTTGTTCTCAGAAGATCAACAACACTTTGAGTGAAATACAAGCCCAGCACGGAAGAGCAGCAGAAAGGCAAGATACTGGTTAATTCCTGCACTGGCCCTATCATTTACCACCTCTGAGGTGTTCAAACAGATGTTCTTCAGCACGTCAGCAGACCAGCCACACACTAGAAAGGATCATGGTACAGACAACATCAAATGCATTGTCTAAAACCTGCAAAAAAAAAGTGTGTTGAATTCAGCAGTAAGAAGCTGAAGGTACACCCTGGAAAAACTTGGGAGGACTGTGGCTGATAAGGGATCAAATGGTTTATGGAAGGACATAGGCAACTACGCTCTCCTCTACAACTTAAAAGTGGATGGGATAAACACTGCAGAAAGAGAAGTTTGTCCATTTCTAATGCATGCAAAGACTTGTGTTTTGGGTTTTCCCTTTTTTTTTTTTCTTTTCCCTTCTTTTTTTTTAACCAAACCCAAGGGAACAGAAAATTTTCTACCTGAGAGGATAAAAAGAAGAGTGGATTTTCATAGTCCACACCACTCAGGTGGATTACACTGCTTAAAAATAAGCAATCACTGACTAGAAAATCTCTTTTCCAAGATTTTTCTTGACATACTGTGGTACTACTATAAATTTGCAATCAGATGAATTTTACCAAACTTACCTCCAGCTATGGACCAGGAACCATGGTGATCAATTAGTCATCTTTTAATGTTATCTAGATGCATCTTTAAGTGTAAAGACCTCCATACGTCTTTGAATACACTCTTTAGTAAGTATGACTTTAGTGCACACCTTCTACCCAGTATCCTCACAGTTCTTAGTATTTCTGAATGTATTATGTAAACCTGCTTCTACCTAAATTTGCTTTCTAGAATCCTTACCTTGCCCGCATCCTTGCTATATTTTCAGACCACGTGGTTTTTACTGCATCATGAATTATATTCTTGTTTTACTTTAGCACTTTCTTTCCCGTGTTCCACACCAGTAAGATTTTTTTTCTTTTTCCACTTGTATGCAGACCACCACAAATTGGAATTTTCTTCATTTTCTTCAAAGACAACAAACATCCCTAACACACTTTCTACTCCCTTACTCCATCTATTTTTGTTGATGTTTTGTATTTTCTCTAACGGACTTGTTTTGGATGTCCCAGTGTATTTCGTCTGCAGCCTGTGTTTGCTCTCTAGTTTGAGAGCTTCCTGGCAGACAGGGTCTGTAAGTTTGCCTTGTACAGCATTGTGGCAAACAGTGAGCAGTTAATGAGTAAGATACCTGGTTGCTCAGAAGGAAACAGGTGTTTCTCACCATGTTATGAGACACATTCTGCCCTACAAACTCCCCAGTTCACATCAAAGGAGAGAATCTGAACATTACTCTGAATGCTTTTGACAAAAAATTACCTATCTACCTGCAAAACTTTGATGGTATTTGATGCATTTGTCAGTGTCCAATATCCATCACCTTTTAAAGGATGATACAGTAGTCTACTGCCGCTCTAGTTAGCATAACAAGACTGCAGTACCATTTTTTATCATGAGTTTCACTTGTGTGTTCTCCATGCTTACTCGTAGTATGTTACTGAATCCATTGGCAAAACACAGACTCCATGTACTCCGATTTTGTATGTGCATAAGGATTTGTTTAGCATTAGAGACACATCCTCAGCATTGTACACGTTTCTTTTAGTGGTAAGAAAAGGCTACAGTAAAATCCAAACAAAATTACCACAATGCTCAAACCCCAATTTATCTTCAACTATCCTGTAAGTATGGCACCTTCCCATAGCACTTCCTTAGCCGTTTAGGAAGCTGCCACCCTGAAGCTGAAATAAATTCTAATTTGTCAGGCTTTTGGGTCTTGGGTTGGTTTTTCTTTTTTTTTCATCTGTCCACAATTCACTAGTAAGTACTCCCGTTTATTTAACCTTTACTGAAGTGGAACTTTCCCATTGAATTTTCAGTGGCATGTTCCAGATGCCTCTGGGAACAATGGACCTATGGATGGAGAAAAAATAGCACAGAGAATTTGTTCCTGGACCAAGAGCTCCAGGAGGGTTGTTCCTCCTCATTTCAGAAAGCAATGCAGGTATTGAGGCACTGCACTAGGAAACAGAACTACAAAAAGGAGCCATGATAAATGGCGAAGAGACTCTTTTTCCCAAATGTCATCCACTAAAGTAGCGCTTGCCTTACCAATGTTTGCCAGACATGAAATATTGTCATAATGAAAGAAGTTAAATTTTTCTGACCAACTCTTTACAAGCTTAATAACAAGAAGCTCTGTGCACAAATTCTCCTTGAAATGTTAAAACAACCCTGTGTGTGTTGGGGTTGGGTGGGGGTGAAGTAATAGTAGAATGGGGGAAATGATAGAGGGAATGGGAAGACAGACTGAAGAGAACACAACAGATCATCTAGTCCATCACACATCCACAAGGCAGCACCAGTTATACTTGTCTTTCCTAACACATTTGGCTAATGACTCCACTTCATTCGAACTTTCCTTGTAAATCAGATCTTCAAGACCTCTGATTATCATCATTGAACTCTGCCTCCTTCTTGCTGTACAGTGCCCAAAGCAGGATACTGCACTCCAGACTACCAACACACTCACAACCAAGCAGGGAACGTCTGTCAACAGCAATTGCGCTCACTGTGCAGACATGCATTTAAACTGAACTACTGACAAACTCATGCCCTGTTCCTAAATGGCTAAAGCTCATTTCTCAGAGATACACCCTTCTCAAGATATCTGCTTTAATCATGTGAACTTGGAAGCCAGTTCTAATAAGAGACTGGATAGCTCAAAATTAAAAGCTCCCTTAGCTGCATCAGAGAAAAATGCAAATAATAAATATTTAGAACATATTCATTCTTCAGCATCTCTAGTAGTTGAATCAGCACTGATCAGAAATAATCTCAATTCTGAAGCATTTGATTAGAAAAGAATGTAGAAATGGTCTTAGCAAAACAGGTGAGGAGGAGATATATTTGTCTTCAGTGCTAGCGCCACAACTAACAACCCTGCACAAGAATACAAGGCACACTGTCCACATTTCTGGCTGACAGCAGATGTTCCTTCATAAGAAATTTAAAAAGCAGTAGTATAATCAGTTTGAATGACAACCCTATAAAAGTTGTGTCTTCAAGCCTTCCTTAAACAACGCTGAAACATTTCAACAGGATGATATTAGGAAGCAGTAAAATACCAAGGGATTTCAGCCCAGTTCAATGGAGGACAGATGCTGGGAGAAAGCAAGTTACTAGAGTCACACAGCTGGACAGTAGGATGTGGGGCCTCTGTGGAGACCACCTTTGGTTTCCCAAGGACTCTGTCTTGCTGCTGGTCATGCTGCAGTAGGTAACACCGCTTTGGCTACAGATGTGTACTGCACAGGTTTCCCAGGCGCTGGGGGAAAACCTAAATGAGATGAAAGCTCAGGGCAGTAACTTACTGCATGGCTGTATTCAAGCTTATTTGCAGTGTAACGACCTGTGTGCAGGTCTCATATAAGGTCTATTTATAACGGTGTAACACATACGGACCTTGAGTAAATCACCAAGCACACAACCTCTGGTGGTTTCAGTGCTCTTATTTACATGAGTATATGAGGCTTAATCACAGCCAAACCCTTTGAACTAGATTTTTCATATATTTCTGCTATGACGTACTTCATTCTGTCTAAGAAGGAACAAGAAAACTCAACACTTAAATTGATAATTTGTTAATGTTTCACATTGTACAAAACCACAAGTACAAAGATTAAAGAAGTACAAAATATATGATAAGTTTGTCACGTGAGACAGTTAGCAGGAAATATTTTAGACAATTTTCCCTCAAAAAAGGCTGGTTCATTAAAAGCAAAGTTATTTGCACGGAAATGTGTCAATTCATTTCCCATTTAAAAAGCAGAGAGTGTTTTGAAATTGCTCAAATATTCCATTTAGCTATTTTCAAGATGAAAAAGTTCTGGTTTAAAGTTCAAAATTACCTTTTTTTTTTTTCCTTCCCCCAAAGACTAATATAGATATGTAGAAAAACAAACCAAAATGGAATATTTCAAAATTATTGATATTAAATATTTAAGTTGAGCTGATTCACCTCCCCCCAACCTTTATTTATAAAATAATTGATATGTTATCTTTTTTTACTATTTCAGAGAGGAGAAAGTTCTGAAAGTTCAAAAAATTCTGGAGACAAATGATAATTATTTCTTATCCATCTTCAAGTTCTGTAAAGTCATTTCACAAAAATTTTTGAAGAATATTTTTTTAGAAATATTTTGAATGTATCTTTCTTTCTCTTCCCTGAATTTTTTCATCATTAGGGATATATTTTTTTAAAATAGTCTTAATATTAAAAAGTCTTCCTTTTTCTGCTGCTTGCTCTTCCCAAGGCCTTCGTCAATGATTTCTAACATTATAGACTATTTTCTTATAGCAACTAATTGTGAAGCTGCAAACTGGAGTCTTTAATTTAAGGTGAAGAATAGGTATCTAGAAGACATAAGAAATGCTGGCAATGATCCTGATTTACAAGAAAGTATTAAAATCTCCAACTCAAGGCTCAAGGCAAAAAAGAAGTTCTAAATAGAGATAAAATGCAATATAAAGCAGGCGTTTTCAAATTTTTTCTGGGTAAAATAGGGTGCATCGCACTTGTTGAACTCTGGAATACTACCTAAAACAAGGATATAGATGTTCAGAAAAGAATGTCCTTGCAAAATTGGCAATAAACAGCAGCAACAGTATCATATATACATAACAGTTTCTCCACTCACAGTCGTCAACTCACTGGCCTCTTATAAAATTGTACTCAGTGTCTGGTAGAGGTTTATACCACAGAGGAGTATTGCCTCAGGTGTTTTAAGTACACTGGATAGGTTTGTGGCACTTAAGGGGAGCTATGTCCTTGGTGGGTCATCTTCTGCATCTATCCATTAAGGCAAGATTTTTGCTGTCCAATAAGCTGCCTTCTTTATGCCCCTTGATGCACAGCCCCAAAAGACTTTTTGACGTCTCCCCCAGTTATTTACTCTTCAACTAATAATAATACGATTAATCACAAGCACTCAAAATTCTGCAGTTACCAAGGACACAAACCCCCCAATATTTAAATAATCTATGTTTTCAGTAAGCTACTTATTTTGCCTAACCCCTCTGAGCTTCTGTGAAAACTGACCCTTTACACAAAAAGGTTATGTACAAAACTGCAAGTTAAGCTGTGGGTCCGGCCAGGGTTGGTCTCTAACATGAATAGCCGTTCAGGGGAGTGACCACTAACAAGTCTTAATTGCAACAGACTGAGGTAAGTGCCTAGGTAGTGTTCATTTTGCACATTTTCACATCTGAATGTCTGTATTTTTGTAGACATTTCTAAGTTTGATGTCAAATGGCATTTTGCCAGAAAAACAAAAAAGACTTATAACAGTTGGGTGCTAAAATCCTCCCTGCTGGGCAAACAGTGATTTAAATGTGATTTAATATTAAATGTATGTGCATGTGTTAGTAAATACATACTTGTAAAACAGTCACTGGCAGTACAAATTTGAAGACAGAACATTTATAATATAACCAACATAAAAAAATGGTCTGCTGGACTAGTAGCCAATATTGCTGAAATCAGCATTTTCACTATGAAGTTATTAACATCCTGCTTATTGATTATCATCTATTTCATTGTATCCTCAGGATACCCCAGGCACAGATCAGATGCCATGTGCTAAGCCGGATCCCCTATCTCAGAGATGTGAAAATGTTCAACCCAGAACACTCTCGTTTACCAGCACTAGGAGCTTACTGAGTTATGTTATTACAGAAGAGAACACATAGGAGATTTTGCTGTCTTTACTACCAAAGTTGCATTTTTAATCCCTCACTGAATCTGTCAGTGCCTTTGTAACAACTTTCACTATTTTGTACAGAGAAGTTAACCCAAAAATTAAAGTACAGACTACACGTTAAGTTTTATATTAAAAATTATTTGATCTGAGCAGTTGTTTTTCTAACTCAGTCTTCTGCAAAGTATTCCAATATTTACACACTTCAAAAGAGGGTTTCAATTCTGCTTAGTCAAGAAAGACAGATTTAAATGGAAAAAGCAACTTCTATCTGAAAAAGTCCAACTAAGAGGAAACATCCAGAAAACATTTAATATACTCAGTGTCGGTATTTCCCTGAAATACAATGTTAAAGATTAGACTCTCACTTGACAAGGAATGCTACAAGTCACATCTGTGGAAGTAAGTAAAGGAAATATAGGCAAAGGTCAGTCAATATTACAAATAGAATCTTAAAAAATCTCCTCTTATTATTTAGCAGCCTGGTCAATAGTCCAAGACCCTTGGGCTAGTAGGTTTCAGCCTTTGTTTTTTTTCAAAATTGACTGGAAGACATAGGTATCAGTAGTTGGTGCAGCACTAGAAGAAGTGTCATTAAGAAGACAGCAGGCACAGTGTTATTCCCTTGTGCTTGTTCCAAGTAGTAGCAGTAACTAAAACTTCTGGAGTTGCAAAAACTTTGTTCTGAAACACAGATTTTATTTTCATAACAGTATTTCCAGGGGAAATACTAGTTCTAACAAAATCAAGTGGATATTAGGACAAACAGTTTGTCCTAAAAATCTACATTTAGCTAAATCAAAAGGTCTGTAATGTCCTCTCAACAATATTTTAAAGCCAGGTGCCTTTTCTGAATTTTGTTCTAATTCATTTTTTTCCAGATAGTTCAATGAAGGATGCATTATGTAAACCTGTAAGTACCAAGTTTCTTCTGTTTTCTGTTCTGAGACAAACTAAAGGTCAATTTTCAGCACATTATAGTTTTCTTGTTTTCTGACTATTTACACATCCTGAAAAGTAGGATAAAGGAACTGATATCTAATGTTTTAGGGTAGCATTTATTTCACTGCACTGAAAACAAACAAAAAAGCCAAAACTTGCTGCATTTATCTGGTAGCAAATAAAATCACTAGCAAGGAATCACCTCTCATATTTTCATGAAATAAATGTTAATTTTTGTCCAGATATATTCTGCATATTTGCCACAGCTCAGCTATGAACGACTCACAGAAAATCCTAAGAACACAATGTGAACATAAAACGCTACTGTCTGTTGTCTAAAGACGCCTCAGTTTTACAGCAGTGGTGTTGATGATTCTAACCTTTTTATTACCTGAAAACCCATCAACAGCTTTATAATGATGAATGCAACACAGTTCAGTTTGTATTTGCAAAATTCACTTTTAAAAATGGCAGATGTGTGCCAGCACATCTGGAAACCACTTTTAATTATACTTTCCTCAAGTGGGAAAGCAGTAGCTTGTACCCACAGTGAAGCTTTTATATCTGACCACACAAATGCTAGCAACCACCTGTGCTTTACACTGATTTTCATTATAGAATATATCACATTACTACCCTATTATTCCAGAATGACATTTGAAGCTGTTGTGTGACTAAGCTGCAGCAAGTGTGGTCTTGAAAAGGCCTCTACCCTACAAAAATGTAATAAACTTGATTGCAGTTAGGGTACTTACCACTGAGGATATCACAATATGCATGCTCCTAAAGTTGGCTTCTCTTGCTCTGAAAGTCATAAAAGATACACATTAACAATCATGATTACCAGTCTGGGAATTGGAATTTAGCAAACTAATTTATGCCCCCAGATGAGATACCTTGTAAGCATTTGGAATTCCTTTCAAATATTTGTTTCTTTCCTACTATTAATACAGGACTATTATGGTCAAATACTCTGCTTCTTCAGCCATGCTCTGAGATTACAAAAAGCAATTTCAACTGTGATTTGTCAGCCTAACGGTATTTCAATTCTGTCATAAATATTTTCATAGGTTGTGAACATGGTGAGTTACACGACTAGGTTGGGTTTTCCAAACTCAACCTTCCTCCTCTGCTCCCCCCTGCCCCACCCAAATGTGACAGCTTTTTTACATCACTGTTCTTCATTTCTGGGAAAAAAAAAAAGATGTTTCAGACATCTGCAGAATCCTTTCCTTCCTTACAACACTCTTTCAATATTTTGGAATAATTTAATGTTGACACGCAAAATTTTGTATGTCATAGTGGAAGGGAAAGGTTGAGCATTTGTAATGCTCAGCCCTTGGGAGACCTGGCATGCCCAGGGACAGATTCGTCAGAACTGGACACTTGTATGTGTAACTTGGCAAAATGTAAAGTAGACGATTTTACAGACTATTTTAGGATAATTTGCTATGCTGACCCGTACAACATGCAGGTAACTAAAAAAAAAACCCAAACATCACTTTAGCATAATTTCATCTGCTTATCAGTTACTATGCTTGAAAAAGTCACTTCCACACTGTTATACATCTGAAAAACCACATTGACCTCTCTCTTATTTTCTGCCTTTATTTCAGGACTTAAGTTTTGTGGTAACTCATGAAGCCACAGAGGATCCCTCACAGGACTAAGCCCTCTCCCAGGGCACTGCCCATGTAACTTCACTGCGTGCTGCCAAGGGCCCTGGGATTGCAGCTGAAAGAAACTCATCCTGCTTTGAGAAAGACTCAAAGCAGACCTCAGCCCGGGATCCCGAGACAGCCACTACGCTCCCTCTCTACTGGGCAGAACAACAACCGATCTGTACAGTTGCAAGTACCTTGGCTTCACTCCTGCCCTCCCACTGTTCTCCCCCCGCTGCTACGCACAGCCGCACCGAGGTGCAGAAGCGTCCCAGTGCCGCTGTCTCACACCACCCAGGAGAGCTGCTGCTTCTGCAGCAAGCAGGACTCTCTGGGTCAGCAGAGAGCGAACAGCAAGATTTGCTTTAATGCACCTTTTTTTGTCACCTCAAAGCCTCCCATGTGATGCCTGGCAGACATTTAAACGTTCACCCAACTATTATGCATTAAAATAATGTAGCGGGTGTTCACTGGGTCGTATACATAACTTTTGCAAAAACGTTCATAATATTTTAAGAGATTGAATATGTTAACAGTCCATAACCTTGCTGCTGTAAAAGCATAACTTGATTTCACATTGCAAATACATCTGTTATCCATGCAAAGATGACATAATATTCCTTCTCCTATTCTTTTGTTATCTGTGGTAACAATTTTAGATTGCTAAAAAAAAAAAATAATGTTCATTTCTGTGAATCGCTTAAACCTAAAAGAAAAAGAAATACAGGCACAATCTGATCATAACTTCTTAAAGGTTTTCCAACCAAATACACTTACAGAGCAAATAAAGACTGAAGCACTCTACGGTACACTACAAAAGATGAAAATATACTTCTTTTGTTTGAAGATGAAGGTATCCTGAAATCAACCTTACTGAAAGAAAATTATGTCTAATGATCAAAATAATAGACCTAGAATGTAAATTCATTTCATCTCGGACATACACTATCTAACACAGCATTTAAACAGGGATACACTAGAAGACAAGTAGCTGCATTTTCTGAACTCTGCTTGAAATGGTGATACGAACTGATATAATCAAGGTCAGCCACAAGAGCCATTTTTAGAAAGAAAGAAGGATGAGGGAAAAGACTGCAAATGGGCAAAATTAAGCACTCGGACATCTGCTTCTTTACAACACAAGGAAGGCATGTTCAAGCCCTTTACTCAGTAAACCTTCCTCTTTGAGGAGTGTCAATGAAGACAACAAAGCTGCCTGAGGAAGATGGCAATGCCAGTCCCACTAGTGCCATCAGGAACTAAGGGGGAAGAGGCAGCTTTTGGCACCCCAGAGCAGCCAGGTCACAGGGTGCTGGATCCAAAGAGCTACAAAGTCAGGGGGGATTCTCTCTGCTGATTGCGATGGGCCTCAGATCAGCCCCTTGCCCTCATACCTCTTTAACTATCCCACTCATAATGCTGTCATCATGAGCTTAAGGATGTGACTGGGAAGGAGAGCAGAAATGTCTCTGAAGTCGTGAAATATAGCCAAGATCCTGGATACCTGCCATTTTAAAACACTGAGCTGAATGCACTCGGCCTTAGCAGCAGGTTAACGATCTGGAAGCAAGAGGTGAATAAACAGAAAAAAACCCACCATGGATACATTCTCCCTGCCTAGCTCCCTCTGATTCCAGACATTGTGGGTGCACTGGAGCTGTACCCCCATAGCTAGCCAGGCAGGCAGACCACACACCTGCAGCCACGCTGGAGCCTGCCCATCGCACCACCATCCCCGAGACCTGCGGGAAACCAGCTCTGGGGCTGTGGGGCTGGTGCTTGGGGCTGCGCACATCTGCGGAAGCGAAAACACCTGGGCTTAGGTACAGAGTGCCGGGGAGGCTGAGCGGGCAGGGGGATTGCTCCCAGGAGCAGGGTACCGCCGACAAAGCTGCAGCCATTTTCCCCAGAGCAGGGTTGATGTCGTGCCCATTCTCTCCTATAGCAAACTGACTGAAAATACTAAAAAGTTTTTGCAATCCTATTGGTCCTGCCAAGGAAGATTGACTGGCAGGACAATGCACCTTTGTTCTCAATTAAAAACATTATTTGGATGCAGTAATTATTTAAAAGCCAAGAGGGATATGATTTTGTGATTATAACCACAATTTGTCAATTCAAGCAAATGTTTTATACTATCAAGGTTTGGTAGAGAAAGAAGAGAGAAGGAGTAACAACAAACACTACTATGACTACATGTAGCCTTCACCCAGCCAGTGCAATTTTACTTGTATTCTGAAAACACTGTAGCATAATCACAAACCAAAATCATAATTGTAGTGAAAAAAACACATATGACACGCTGATATGGAGGGATTTAATTAGAACATTACATTACTGGATACTGCAAGTAGTCTGCCTGCTATGTTCTCATTTTCGTAAGGATACAGAGCAACCGTAGCTATTCTAATGCAGAGAAATGGGAAGCAGAGCAAGAAAGAAATGGAGAGAATTTGTGTTAAATTGGATTTTCTTGTTTCCCTCCTGTAGTTTTTATCACTGAGATGACAAAACATTATCATTAGCAGTTTATACCAAAAGTTAACATTTGCCCATCGTTTTCTGTTTTCTCTAAACCACAAAGATTGGAGCCGGTTATGCACTCCCCTTATCTTACTCTGTTTAGAATCTAAGAGTGCACTGTGTACATTAATCTTTCATGGCAGAGTTCACTGAAGTTCTGCCAAAATTCAATAATTATGTTCCATCCAATCCAGCAATTTATTTATCTCATTGCTGGAATTTAGAACATATAGAACAAAGTGCTTAGTTTATATGAATTAAATGCTTGCTGGGGGGGGGGGGGGGGGGGGGGGGGGGGGGGGGGGG
>JAVKLA010000030.1:23300750-23322534 GCA_034782735.1 Sagittarius serpentarius | reverse complement strand
GGAAAAAACAGACACCTCCCACCCCCCCACCCCCCCACCCCGGAACGCTTCACGTATACTGTATAAAGTCATTTTGACATGCCTACACAACTGGTTGTGGCAGCTTTCAGACATGATTCCTAATCACAAAAAAATGCTTCAGGTTCTTTTAGAGAAAGCTTGCCGTTGGGAAGTTGATTTTGGCCAGGTGCCAAAATCATGTGCAAAAGGGGCCCTCATTACCAATTCATGGCAGCCTTCAGCGCTGACAAAAAATGTGACCCAACAGGCTAAAGCAACAACTAAAATTAAAAAGTATGAGACAAAGACAACTTACTTAATATTCCTTCCATCGCCACATTAAACTTTTCTGTAATTAAACCCTTGTTAGTTCAAAGCAGTTTTCAACTACTTTTAAATGATTGCACAGGCAGTCTGTAACAGTTGAAAGCTTTCCCTGTAAATTCTCCCCAGCCACTCCACTTTTAACAGCATTTGGGTCCGACAGCAGAACTTTTTGCCGTGTGCCTCTGCAAGAAACCCCTCTCTAAAAAGAAGCAAGACGCCCGCGCGTATTTCAGCGAAAACTAACCAGCTCATTACAAGATTTTGCAAGCGTTAAAGGCATAGGAGGAGTGAGGAAGGGGGGAGGAGAGAAAGAGCTCGATACGTGGGAGCAGCTATTTCCTAAACTTTCTAAAAAGCTTATCAAAACGGGCATGCAAACATCAAGCAATCGCAATTAACAGTGCTAGCTGCACCACTACCCCATAAAAGCAGATTTGATACACAGCCTTACCTAGATGTCGTCTGGCTTTTCTGTGGATCAAAAAGTTTCCTGCCTAAGCACAGAGATATTCTTTCACAAACCATAAAGGCCCCTTTTATTAATCCAGCACTGTAACAGCCTGCTTTCTATACCACGTTGAGAGCAGGATGCGTCAGCTTTCGAGAGAAAACCAGTCTTAATACACAATTAGTGGCAGATTGTATAATAGAGGATTTATCTTAAAGAGTGAAAAGGCATTTTTTAAAAAGCAAAGAGGGTGCGGTCAGATGTTAGGCTATCCCTGAGAAAAGGGGCCTAGGCTGCACTAGTACCTAAATACTAGCAGAAGCTTACTGGGAAGGGAGCCAATGGAATGACTTTGTTTGACCCAGCTGCCAATCTCTCCTGAAGCACTGCGCCAGACTAAACACTGACACTATTTTAACTCAAATCAGGCTACAGCAGCTGTTTGCTTTCCGGCTCTCAGCTATGCACCATGGCCATGATGACTCTGCACAGCACATATGATAGAGCTGGGGCACTTCTGCTAAAATACGTTCCATGTTTGGACGGGTGGTATAGAACCCGGGCCTGAGGTGCAGTTCTGGGGGTTTCTTTCTTCCTTTTTTTCTTCTTTTCTTTCTTTTTTTTTTAAACATTGCTGCCTTCATTTTCCCCAAAGTGAAATAAAAATGAGATTTGAGGCTCGCAGAAAATTCAGCATTGCAAGTCAGGTGAAAGAGGAGAAGTTACTGCTTGGGACTGACAAGAACCAGAATACACCGTAAAGGAGTGCACGTGCATGCATGACTCCAAAATCCATCTACAACCTCAAATTATTTATTTTCCTGTTGCTAGTTGCTCTAAAATTGTTCAGCATAAAAATAATCAACAGATTCTCCTTCTCACTCACTTCTAACTGTAAAATCAAAGTGTGTGTGTATATACATATTTAAGAAAGCAGGCATTACATGTGTGCATACACGCACACATTTACATATGCATCCATATTCTGATCTAAATTACACCAGTGCAAATTGCACTGTAAGCAATGAAGCTATTACAGGTTAAAACTGAGGGTGGAATTCAACAGCCAATTTACATACGAAAGTATATGAGGCTGAAAAAATACATAAGCATTATTAGTAATACGCATATGGCATGGAGGTTGGCATGTCTTTTCTAATTAAAAAAAAGCCAGAGAAGAGTTGCAGCAACAGAAACAAAGCACATACACATGTTAAAATCCAACGGAGGCTTCTAAAGTACTGGGTGTGCAGCACAGTCCAACACAGCACCTACAGTTTTATAGCATTTACACCTAAACTCAGCCACAGTACTTAAGCCAAAACTTTGTTTTCTCTCACCCCACCATGAAGGGTTGCTGGCTATTCCCAAAAACTGCATATCATGGTCATTTCCTTATTCAGTAAAAGAATCAGAAGAATCCCTCCACTGAAAACCAAAAGGCACAGAGAGGGGACCTAACTCCTTTTATTTAATATAAAAGTGTGTGACTTATCTTGATATGGAGTAAAGGACAAGGGGAAGGTCTGGCTCCTGACATCTGAATGCCTTCAGTAAGTACTGCAGGGTATCTCAAATCCAGTATGTATACTCAACAGAGATAATGGGGGGAAAAAAAAACCCAGAAACAGAAAACAGAACAAAACAAAACAAAAAACTCTAAACCATGAAAGCTGAGCTTGTTGCTCTTAGGCTGTTGTGCACAAACTGATTTCCATGAGCTGTTCAACAGCGTGCTACCAGAAACCAGTGGAAGTCATTGATATTGCACAAGCTCAAATCTCGCTAACTATCTACCCCTCTCACTGGTCCTCAAGTATATTAACAGTTTAAGAAAAGATCCTGGAAAAGATTTTAAATAATCCACCATAAAATGAATAAGGATTACAAATGAAATGAGTAACGGCTAGGACAACAAATGCCCAATGTTCCCATCTAATATAAGACCTGAAATGGAAGAGGAGACCTCCATTATGTCTGAAATGCAAAGAAAGAAGGTGCATTTACATTTATGCAGAGGAAGTTACAAGAAAGACAGTTACCTACACCTGAGAAGTCTGAAATCTTAAAATGGCAGACAGGTGAGACAAAGCCAACAGTTTTTACAGTCTCTTCTCTCTCTAAGGAGCACAGCAAGCATTTATCATGAGATGAATTTGCAGGCCCTCTAAAGAAAATGTGACTCCTCCTCAGCAAGGAGAGTGCGTGCCCTGTGAATTCACACCTCACATTGCACCAGACAAGAAAGGCAATACTGCAATGGTAGGTCTAGAAGGACATTAACAACACTGAACTTAGTATGGCTGGAAAAGAACAAAAGTACAAGATAAGAAACAAAATATAGGCTGGAGTGAAGCTCTGCCAGCTCCTTGAGGCAGAAAAGAAAGTAATATGGCCAAATCAACAAAGAATTTAGTAACAAAATTTGAGAATGACAGGAAGGGAACAATGTTGTTCTCAGTGAAGCCAGCAAGGAACTTATCCAAGACAGGACAAGATCAGGACACGGATAAACCATGCTGGATAGGCAGTTATAATACTGACATAAAAAAGACAAGACTATACACTTAGAGGTAGAATACAAAGGCTTTTCATTCAAATACAGTATAATTAGCAGAAAGCTCATGAAACCTTCTCCTTCTTGGAAAGCTAACTGAAAATTTATTCCTGTTTTGGTTTGTGAGGGTGGGTCCTCTTAGCGTCTTTTTGATTTGTAAGTTAAATACTTTTGTCATAATTGCTCCAGGGTGGCTGTAGGAGAGGGAGGTGGTATCTGGCATTTCTTTCACTTTCAAACAAACTTTTGTCAGCCTTGGGCAATGCATGAAGAAACAAAGGGAAGCACTGGAATAGGTAACTAGTAGAGCTTTGCTGATGAATACAAATCTCTTTCCTTCTAGAAAACTGTTTAGAATTCTTATTATCTTATAAATGAAGCATTAGTACAGCTAAGCATATTTACAGTTTCTGTTGTAGAAAATCTCTGGTTTCCCTAAAAAGGGTTCTCTGTTAGAAATAGCACATTCATTGTTTTTACCTTGATTTTGAGGTTAGGAAGCTGAGTGTGTATGTGATTACCGTATGTGCATCTATGCCATCTAAAATATCTTCAAATCATTGGTCAATATTGATCAAATTTAAGATCAGAGGTTTCAGGTGTATTTTTGAGAAACTCAGTAGCTTTGAGATCTCCATCCCCTATCAAATATAGGTCAAATGAATAGAGGAGAGAAATTTTGTCAGCATCCTCATGAGCAAATATGGAAACATTGTAGAAAAAAAAGACCTTCTAACTGCTTCATTACATCACAGTAAAAACTTCCATCAGACTCACACACTGGTTTAAATATCAATGTTCCATTAACCTCAAGAAATTAATCCATAAGAAAGTAGGCTTCACTGGTCATGAACTACCTTTGTTTTGCTGGGGAGCCGGTAGAAAGCATATTGGACATACTGTCAAAAGGCGTTTTTTGTTAGTTTGTTTTGCTTTTTAGTTTCAGCTATTCAATTACAGTGACTTCGCCTGCATTTCTTCCGTGTTTAGTACCATCATTTTAGCCCACTACTTTATGACCCAATGATTCCTCACTTCAAGTCAGTTGTAAAGCTTTAATTGATTTCAAAGGAATCAGGATTTTATCCTTTTCATCCCCAAGCCATAAGCGTAATGCCAGAGGGTCCCAGGCAATGATGCACGTAGAGCACTGTGCAGCTAACACTGTGATGTGATTAATAATTTTCAGCTTCCACTTGTGCATCAGCCACTTCTGGAAGGGACGATGGCCAAAACTATGACATAACATTGCAACTCATATACCATTCTGGCATTGGAGACTCTCAGCTCCTACAATGCTGTGCATTTGTTCACCTACTGAACCTTCTACTATTCGAACTTTCAGTAACTATCATTGCTAGGCTGGAAGATTTTCACTAGTAAGAATCACTGGGGGAAAGAGGAAAAAAAAAAGAAATTAAATATAGAACAAACTTGTATTTCAGTATTTCAGATACTTCAGGTGAACAAGTTAGATTTCCAAAACCAAAACTGACTTCAAACAAGTTTATTTCCCTACCTCTTCCATTAGGACATCACACAACACTAATTTTATTATATGTTTAATTTATAATCTGCTCATTTTAAGTTGGAAGACAATGGTGAACTATGAGGGAAAAAAAGAAAAGAAACCCAAAATATGCAACACCCCACCCCCCCACACCAGGAAAACATGCTATACTTTCTATTAAAAAGTGAGAAACATAAATAAATTCAAGAGACAGTCACCTATTCATGGTGAAATGGAACCCAGATGCTAACAGCTGAGAAGAAACTTGCCTCAGAAACTTGATTGCATAAATATCTTTCATGAAGGATTTTCATAATCCTCTGAGTAAGCCAGTGCCCACCACACCCCTACCAACAGTAGCGCATTAGACTTTTCTGTTCCATTTGGTTGGGAAAATCTGGTATTGCCATAGTCCATAGACAGCTTTTAAACAAGAGCATAGAAAATGGCAGTGACTTTTGTAACTATTGAATTAGTTTAATTCAGACTCTAAAATTAGTCTTACACAATCTCATCATCTCCAGATGCTTCTTTATACCCATAAATCCACTAAAATGTTTATATTGTCCCATGCAAAGGGGAGAATGCCTGCTGTGGATTGTTGCTCCAAGGCAGCAATAACTTACTATGTCTTTTCTGTAGCAAGTTGCAGTGTTTTTTTGAAGTGCAATCTATAGACATTTGCTCTTTCCCTCACACCTCCCACATTTCCACAAGCCACAACATATTTATGCTTCAAGACATCTTCTGGAACAAATCAGTTTAAGTTTTGAATTAGAATACGGCATGACATGAGACAGATATAGCTGGGGTTTCTCCTAAGAATAAATTTGTGTGCTTTTAGAACAGAGACCAAGCAAACATCAAGCTTGCATATGCGCCTTACTTCCAAGCCAAGGAAATAGCTACCATATGTATTAAAAAGTCAGTATCAAACATAATTAGATTAGATATAACGCAACTGGGCCCCCAAAGACCACCATCCAATCTTATTCACTCCATCTTTGGGACTAATTATCATGTTATTATACTGAGTAGTGCTGAGAATCCATCAAGGAAGAGGATCCTATTGTGTTGCCAAACAAAAAGGCAGTTCTTGCCTCAAACATCATCCTACTATTTTGTCAGTCAAATTCAGCCTTGGTAGATAAGATCCCTTTCCTGAGCTCGTACACAAGGTTAGCTCTCTTCTCCCACCACCACAATCTCTTTTGTAGTTCTGACTACTGAAGAAGGAGACATATTCCAGTTTTTCCTCTGTGGGTAAATATCTCCTATGGATTTACTTTCTATTATTTTCTTTAACAAGAGTTTAAAGAGGATAGTGAAAGAAAAAAACAAGAAAAAGAAAATAATGAAGAAAATTGTTGGTAATACACCACTCCAAATATTAAGCAAGCATTGACAATGGTTTCATACTTAGCACTGAATACGAAAATGAGATGATCAGCAAACAAATTCTATTTACAGTACTGCATACTACCGAGATGCTAGCAAGTCTAGGAAGGAATGTGATACAGCAGTTCAAGGTGACTCAAAATCGGGATTCTTGGTGTTTATTTCTGACCCTGCTCCTAGATCAATGGGTAAGCTTGGGTGTATAACTTAACCTCCTTTGCCCAAGATTTCAGCTGATATAAATTCTCAAGGCTCAAAAGGCATGTGAAAGGACCTGCACAGTCAAGCCTTCCATCCTCTACATCCTAGTTTCTCTAAAAGTGTGGCAGATAATATTCCTATTAATTTTTTAAGTAATTAATAATATATTAATATGAACACTATTAATTCTTGCTAAATGATTTGAGATCCACCTTTGCAGCAATAGTGGAAGAATCAAAGAAAGCATTTCACCATAAATTAATGTAAACTGAACTACAATTTCTGATTGTCTGTAATGTTCATCTACAGTAGAAATAAATATTAAACAAGTCTCTATTGAATATCCAGAATAAATTTGTGGTTGGTTTAAGTGCTGTTTTTATGTAAATTGGAGAGACAGGGCATCAGATTCAGTTTTTCACTGCACGCTTCACAAAGATAGTCCTAAGCACTAATGTCTAGAGTTTTAAACTACCTGCTTCACTGCAAAGCTTAAATAACCAATCACTCTGCCAATGCATATGCCTTTAAGTCAGTGCTGTGTTGACTCTTTAAATATTTTCACTTTTTAATATAAACTTTTCAGACAAAAATTTCTCTTAGAGAACAAGGACCCTACACAACCAAAATGGAGAGAAGTTACCACTTTCTGTTTTTTCAGTCTCACCTGTTTAAGTACAGCTGACACAGCACAGATGCATGCATTACTCTTGTCTGGGGGATAGCCTGTTTACCAACCTTTTAATGACTTACAGTTGAAATCGCCTCATTTAGGAATCATGATGTTATTGACTATTAATGTCAAGCAGAAGAGCCTACCAGCTACACCAGGAGACTAAAAATCTGTGCCTTAGGTTCTTTTCAAAGCTCTGGAGAGGAAAAAAGAGGCAGGTGGGATTTGCATACATTGATGATTTCAAAATCCTACTCAGCAGCCATTTTCATTGCTACGCACTTAGACACAACCAAAACTAAACCTCGCAATATGGGAGAAATTCTTCAGACCTTTGTGCACCCTACACCAAAATAGCTGGGTTTTGAAACTATTACACCAGAAGGTTTGGAATTGAAAGCCTTTATTTGCATATTATAAATCCACCTATAAATTGCCTGTAGACAAAACATAACATTCAACTGAAATAACATATACAGTACAATTATTGTATTCTTCATGCAAAACTGGCTGTCTAGAGTTTTCTCCTTTCAAACCCAATACAAGACACAAAAGGAACATCTTTAGGGTGCTTTATCCTTTGCCAATCAAACAACTACCTAAACAAAGAAGTAATAGATAATGAAGCTTAGTTATTATCTGCTATTATTGCACATCTGTGAAGTCCCAAGAGAAAAGACCATCAGCTACAGCCTCTTGACTATATTAGGTAAAAAATCATGGGTTTGGTTAGGGGTCCGTGATACAGCAGAGTAGATTTTACAAGAACAAAAAGTAGAGGAAAGCAACTTATTTGATAATTTTTTTCATCAAAACAACAATAAAAAATACTATGTTAGAAAATGTACTTAATAACTTCTGTCATACTATTTTGATGTTCTAATTTTCATGACTGCCACTGTCAAGTGAAAGTTCCATGAAATACCACATCTTGCATAGATTAAATTAGGTAGGTCTTATCAATACCTTTCAGTTATTCATACAAATGTTAACCTCTGCATAGAGACTACTTTTTTGATAAAAGGCCTCCTTCTGTCTAAAACCAGCTTTTATTCCACTCCCAGATGCATTTTGTTAGTTTAGACAGCACTTTACTGTCACTGGAGAAGTTTCAAGTTTAATCTAAGGCAACTTCTGCATCCCAGCTGAAAAAGTAGCAGCTATGAAAAGTAATTTTCAGTTAGTCACATCATCACAAGTTGGCTTACATTTACATTATATGAAGTTAAATTACCATTCCAACATGAAACCCTGAAAACTGGAATTCACTTAGGAAGAAGGCCTTGCAGAGCCGAAACCTTTTTCAAGTTGTGAGTATGGTCTGTCACATCTGCTTAATACATATAGTTTCTATTAGTATTCGAGAGCTGTATGCAGGTACTGATGGGGAACACATGCTTATTACCTTAGTCTCATGAGTAATCAAGTATCATGAACAATCAAACTCTGTGTACATTTGTAAAGCAACATCTTGGTATGTAATGATCCCTAGAACATCACAATATTCAAGCAGCAAATATTTGAGGAATGGGTTCAGCAAACTTCAGTACATGCTAAAACTTTCTCGAACATTTTGTTCTCTAAAAAAACAGAGTAAAAAGAGAGAGCAGTCTACGATCAGTTTGAATTCACCTGCACTCAATTTGATGCTGAAAATGACGGTACCTTCAGGTGCATGTGATTTCTACATATGCTTAGCATCTTAAACAAACACTACTTCAAAACTGTAACAAGTCCATGCAAAGAGCTGGATAGCAAGCTGACTCGTTTTCTTCAATTAAATGGTGTTTTAAAAGCATTAAGTATCCACTGCTCAACTGACTGAGCAGTGGGGAGAACATAGTCAGGAGAGAGGACAAAGAAACAGAGGGAAACAAAACTGTTTTCTGGGCTTCAAACAGAAGAATATTAATGTGCTTATAGCTTTTGGGAGGAGTATTTGAGTCTCCATAGTTTGGACATGAAGAAGCTGAAATGAAAAGCAGTATTACTTGATCTTTCATCATTTGGTGTGAAAGACTAGCAAGCTGCTATCAAACATCTGTACAGTGCTTATGGGTAAAAGGACCTAAATTGGGGTAGTGGAGTAGAATGAAAGTGACGAGCAAGAATTGTGGATACATTAATAAAAATACTAAGAAAGTACGAAAGGAAAAACAGAAGGTGGTGGGTTAGAAGGAATAAAAAGAGGAAGAGAAAATGAAAGGGACTTTTTTTCCTCATTCATCAAGCCTGTAACCATGGTGCAGGACAAACAGAAACTTCAATTCTTCACTACTTCAGGCTCCATTGTTGGACAGAACTAATGATGGACATCTCACAGATCATTCAGCCCTAGAAAGAAACCGATCTGGAAAATCATGGAAAAGCTTTTCTAGTAAAAGGCACCTGCCAACTAATAGCAGCAGTTGTTTCACTGGAGATTCATAGATTTCATTAGATTTTGGAATTTCTCTTAGCAATAATACCTAGAAGGTGTGCCAGCACAAAATGCTTTTAGTATTCCTATAAGCAAAGTGACTTCAAATACAGCAGAAAAACGTCTTTGAGTGCAAATTCTGTTCCTCTATAGTTACACAGCACTAGCACAAATGCTATATGAAGCTTTAAGTGTAAAAAGATTGTCTGCTGTGCCTTACACATTTTTTTAAAAAAATATATTGAATGCAGAAAACTATAATAAATTACTCATCACAAGCTTAATGATGAGCCAGACATTAGCAGAAATGGACAAAATTACAAACCGGTGATTTTTATTTCGAATCTATGTTAAGCTGAAATATGTTCCTTTAAATCAATCAGGTTTACCTCAGAGATGCAGCTGTAATGTGGAATTGTGGGATATAAGAGAATCTAGCACTTTGTAGAAATCACTCTACCTTTTAGAGAAATGCATCTGATACTCTGCTAGAGTGGATTTCCATGACAATGAGGCTATGAAATTTTATACCAGCTGGAGATCAGCTCCCATACATCTTTCTTCATGACAAGTGACATGCACTAGTTTTGGATTCAGAATTATGCAGAAACAGTAAAAATCAAACAAACAGTGAGCAAACAAATACATGGTGTGGTTTTTTTTCCTTTTCATGAAATATTTTCTTCTAATTAAACTGTAATTTTGGAGGAAAACATCACGGGTGTATATATTTAAAAATTCATTATCTCACTACAGAAAAGAACCAGCACATGCTAAATCTTGTAATGTAATTTGGGGCATGAGAGAAAAGTGCCTAAAATATTTGCTTAGCATCAGAGGGAGAGAGTCTATGATTCTAAATATTATATAAAGGGAAGGAACCAAAAATGGTAACATACTGTATAATGTTCATGTACAGAAAACAAAACAGCAAAAAAATGAAGTTGCTTCACCATGCCTTAACTAGTAAGCCACGCTTTTTAAAAAAATGTAATAAGAAAGCTATTTTTTCAAGAGAGTTAAGCAACAAGCCTATTTATGCAGTTTTCTCAGCACTCAATATAGGACTAAAGAGCCTGCAATTTTCAAGGTGATTTGCAATTTCCATTAATTTGTTGAAGGTTTTGTAGCTCAATAATGAGACACTTTCATCAGTTATTAGTGAATCAGAGCTGTTTGCAGCTTTAATTCAAACACAGTAAATACAAATGCAAATGTGCACATGATTTTCTATTATCATTTCTAGAGGGTGAAAGAAGGCAAATGATCTTCAGGAGAATGGGGATGTTTATCATTATTTGTGTAAAATTGGTTAACAGCCCCATACTGCTGGAAGTGAACTGAGAGTTGTTGATGAATGCTAATATTTGGGTTGTGAGGAACTACAAATGGTCATTTGGCACTGGGGTGTTGGCTTTACCTCCCCAAACCCTGAAAATCTTAAGGGTTTTTCTACTTTAAAAGACACAATTGCTGGGCTATCATAACGATACAGTTTTATTTATTCATGAGCTTCTTGATTCAAGGGAAAATTTCTTGAAGTTTAGGATCCACGTTAATTCTGTACTCTTAGATTCAGCATTTTAAAATCCTTGTCCAAGTCTATGGACTACACCTATATTGTGGAGTTCTAGTAGAATAGATTAAAATAAGACATTAAAAAGGAAGATTTACTTGCATATTAAGGTGCCTGAAAATGCAAGCGGACACTCAGAATAGTTCACAAGGTGACCAGAGTGTTTTCTAATGCCTGTTGAAGCTGATGCAAAAATCAATTTGATGTCAAAACAAAATTTGATGTCACTGAAATCCCATTCTTTTAAAGCATCTTTCAAAGCATCTTTGAGCATCTACCTTCACAAATTTAGTCCAAAGAGCAATAAACTGAATTTGTTTCTGTTAGTTAGCAAGTATAGAATATTTCCTCCTTCCAAACCAAGCTGTTAATTAAAAACAAGTCTAACGTTTAAATTAAAGATGGATATCACAGAGGTTTTACTCAATAGTCACTTGATGGCACTGTCATGTATAAAAAGATTAGACTGCAAAGTTAAAACTTTTAAAAAAACCTTCAGTAACAGTAAAAAGCCAACCCAAATGACACCTTGATTACTGCAAAATATTACCCTCCTAACAGAACTCTTTTTAATGACATTTTGAAGGTCAGCAACTAAATCAATAAGTAAACCCATAACAATGATGAATTTTAAACTTCAAAAATGTTGCTATAAAGGTTATTCCTTTAAATCAATATATGAAATGTTTTTAATATGTTATAAATTTGATATTCATTCTAGCATGTAACCCTCCAATGATAACTCATGGTTAATTTCTCTGGGAAGAAACAAACTAAAAGAATTCCGTGAGGATTTACTAAGAAATAGTTCATGGGCACCAATTTAATAAAAATACATGACACCAGTGTTACCAGCACAATATCATTTCTGTAGCATATAACTATGAGAGTGGTCTATATTTCCTGCCAGCAGGATGATCCATATTCTTTGGTCATCAAACACAGCCAAATAAAAGAAGAGGGAAAGTAGTTCATGAAAGGATAGAGGTCAAGTTCAAAAGCTGCCTTTCTCTTCCTCTGCTGACTTACTCATCTGTTTGCACTTCAGCCTGGAGAGCAAATCTAAACTGTTTCAGCTGAACAACAAAAAGGGCTAGATCCTTGTGCTGTGAGTGAACAACCAGTTAGGATCTGCCTTTGCCTCCCAAGGTGTTTTTACACTGGTTTGAAAAACAGATCATCCCCAACATGTAATGACTGCTCAGCATATTAAGAGCATTGCTCAATAACATATTGCAATAATGCAACCACAAAGACAGTGTGAGGATCATACTCTACCCTTGATTCTCCAGAAAGCATTTGTTTGCAGTACCAAACGTATCTAGTGAACAAAAGACAACTCTCTCATTCCAGTCTTTTAACAGATAGGCAACTCCTTAAGACTAAAATCTGTCATTCTCTTGATTTGTGACTGGAACTTGCATTGCTACCGATGATTATTCAACATACTGAGCGAAACAGGAAGAAACCCTTCAAGCAGTAAAACAAACAAAAAAATCAATGTTCATAGCTATCTTTTTGCGTTACTGAAACACTAAATAACATCCTGAGCTAATACAGAATTAATGCCCACAAAGTTTTCTTTTTCAGAATTTGAGGGGAAAAAGGTAACTTCATTCCAAGCACTAGAGCTTTAATGTTAATTTTTCATCCAAAGCAAATTTTTTTAGTCAAGTTCTTAAACCTCTACAAATATGGTTTATAATGGAAGCTGAAACAGAAAGTCCACTAAATGCAGAATCACAAACAGAAGCAATGTTTTCGTTCTAAAACTAATGTTACATTTCTCATTACTTTTGTGAGTCACAAAATTCATATGGAGCAGTCTCAATGGTTCAATTGTACTTGAGTTTTAAAATTACATAAATGTCTTAGGAATTTCCAGAAAATAAATTAAAAAAGTATTTCATGCCCTTCCTCCACCAAAACCACTCTACATGAAAAGAATCAACATTTAAAAAAAAAAAAAAAGTAGTTCTCTGATGGTTTTATCAAACAGGATTCAACAATACAAAGGTAACAATACCAAACAGTTCTGGGAACTTTCTTCCAATGGTTTCTTGAAAAGATATTTTTCAGGTTTTATGTAAAACCTAATGTATTTAAGTGTGAATTTCTAAACTTTTATTGATGTTGTAACTCACTCATTTATATTTAAGCCATAAACACTGTTTTATTTTATACCTAACAATAAACAGTTTACTGTAACTGGGACTGGGGGGGTGAATAAGGAGGAAGAAAGGTAACTGGACAAAAAGAAACAACTGTAAATTCAATTTCCAAATGTAGCATTACTATGTTCTTTTCTATACAGACTACTGAATTATATTAGTCCTCATTTTGATATTAAAAAAAAAGGACAGGAGACTATGGAAGTCTGAAAAAAGTTATTTCAAGTAAACTGAATAAGAATCACATATGACTGAAATACTAGCATTATAGCAGGAATTACTTCTCTTCATACAAAAAAAAAAAGTGCTTAGGCTGTAACCTTAGTGATTTAGTCAACTGTATGTGATTTATGTACTACTTTTTTCTGCTGGAGTCCACAAACCAGCTCTTTCTCAAACTACTTCTCAAACTAGAATGCAGATGGCAGAGGAGAGGTTTGCTTATTTATTAAGGAGCATCTACCTTGGTATTCATTTTTAGATAACTCCTTTTTCATAGGTATAAGCCAAACTGGGTTAGTTCACTGTTTGGAAAATATACAAGCAGCATTACTAGGATTGATGGATTCCTGACTAAGTCTTATAAACAGGGGTTGAGAGTTTATTACTCATCAGAAGATATCTGTCTTTCAGCATGGTGGCAGACACATTGAAGTTGTCCTGGAAAGCCTAGTAATGAAGAACCTGGAGGACCAGCTCTGTAGACATATTCAAGTAGGCTCGATAGCTGATTATAATCACTAGGTCACAGAACAGAATCAAAGCAATAAACCCAAGTAATTTCAAATTTTAGTGGTGAAACTGAAAACCCAAAAAGTTTTGTTTGTTTGGCTCTTCAGCTTCCTTGTGCAATTTAATTTTATTCCCAGTGAATCACAAAGCTATAAAACTGATCACTTTAGAATTAGTAGCAAAAAGAATTGTCAAACATTGCAGTAATGGCAGTTCAATGTTTGCAATGAGATTATGCATTTTGGTGGGGGCTGTGCAATAGGTGAGTTTAAAAGCATTTCAAAGAAGAGACTGTAGGTTCTAGCTGCACAGGAGTAGCTTTCTTAATGGAAGTTATGCAGACAGTAGAATGCACTGGCAGAGCAAAAAAGGCGCCATGGTGTACGCAGCAACAAGGTGGGAAATGTATGCAAGGTACAATCACTGAAGGTGAAGATATGCTGGAATGGTGAAGAAGCCTATGAATGAGGAGCCTGAGAGTTAAGGTGTCAATTTTTACAAAAAATTCTTTCCTAAAAATGATGAAATTTCATGTTAAAGGTCTGAGAATATCTTATTTTAACCTAATCAGTTACTGTCAATCAGAGGCTTTTTGCATTTGGGGGTTTTGGGTTTGGTTGGGGTTTTTTTTCATTTAAATTGACATTCAAATGACCTTAAAAATATTTGTTGGTGGAATAAGGATAAGATGCTTGCAAACGTCATTTTAGCTTTGAAGTTTTCTACTGCCCTCCTCTTGGCCTGCTAAGCAGTTAATATTTCATACTTAACCAAATTGTTTAGATTTCCACATGCAATCAGTTTCTCTCTTTTCTAGACAGAATTGATAAGCAATAACTACAAATGTTAGATGTCCTTTAGATATTTCTTAATGTTGTTTTCATTTACTTGTTCCTTTTCTTTATCTATTCTTTCAAGAATCTTCTCACTTCAATCCATGTGAATCCCTTATTAATTAGGTGGGAGATTTTTTATACAAAAATACATAAAAGCAAACTGCACATGCAATTTCATGAGAATATATATAAATCTTCCCGTATTTTGCTATCAGTTATCTATTTATTAACACATACATAAAATACTGAGAAAATATTTCTATCTTTACTGGAATAGAACGGGCAAACCCAGAAAATATGACAAAGCAAAATTCACGATGTTGTAAATTTCAGATCAACTACATCTTTAACGGATACATGGAAGAGTATTTAAGATTAGCCAGACTGGTTGATCCAACTTTTGTTTTCTTTTAAAAATTGATGTAATTCCCAGATTTCCCTTCTTTCAAACTTGAGCCAATGAAACAAGTATCAAATTGCATCAAATATAATGTATGCTTAATAGACAAATACACTTGTTGTTTTTCTTCTACTTTTTAATGACCTCCCCAGACTTAGCTTTTCACTTAGAAGCTGCTGCTCTTGTTCCAGACTGTCCTTTTGCAGTGTATTTCACCATTTGTATCTTCTGAGCACTGTGAAGAAAATCTTGTAGTATGGTTGGTACCAGTGATGCTTGGTTTCTAATTTGATAACATTCTCTTAGTTTCTTTGTGCTGATAAAATGTGCATGGAGAGTAAATTTGCTACTCATGAAAAACAAAATAGTTTACAGAATAGTGATCTTTTAATACAAATGTGAAACTTGTCCCATGTGTCATTGTTGCTCTATCTGCAAAATCACTTCTTGTACCAAATATCATTATCCACAAGAATTTGTAAATTAAGTGGTCATCTTTAAGGAGAAAAAAAAGTACTTCCCAGGGAATAAAAATTATACCACACTAATTTTCTCTCACTTTTTCCCCCCCCCCCCCACCTCTTATGAGTATACATAAACCTTTCCTTCAGAAATAATATTATACTATACTGAGGGTACTGGCTGATACCATTGCTTAAGTTATTTGGAAACAGAAGTGGAGACACACTATTTCTTCAGTGGGAACAAAGCACAGCAGGATTGGCCCTAGAGTAACACAACATAAAGGAAGAGTTTTCTAGAATATAGGACATTTTTTGTTGTTGTTTTGAAATACTTAGAGCTCAGGACTTACTAACAGGCTTCCCAAACCTTTTTAATTTAAACTCTGATTTAGCAAGATACTTTAATACATACTTTATAGTATGTGAGTAGTCCAATTAAGAATTGATTAGAAGCTAGCTGAAAAAATATCTGAACAATATATTAAAACATCACACTAAACCTGGAAATTAATGATGTTACTATATTTACTTCAGTCCATTTTTTTAGGTTACTACACTTGCTATTCTTTTACTATGTATAAGTAACATTACAACACGATTTTAAAAAATGCCAGATAATTTTACAGAGAAATAAAAAAATAGAACTTTTGCATTAATTTTAAGCACAAAACCACAAATGGAAATAAAAGAGTTAAAACTAAACAGGACTACGATAGGCAGAAGTCAAAATGTGCCTTTAGGTGCCTATTCCATTTGTTGGGCTTACTTCTTTTATTTCTAAATCATGTGCCAGCGTTCTGTGATGTTTAAACTAGTCTTTAAGTGAAAGAGAAATATGCATCCAACTTCTTTTCAACATACTAAATTAGTTTAAAAAATAGATTATCTTGGAAAAAAACCCTTCCATGACAAGGCTAATTATCATAACGACTTAGTGTCAGTTTGTTAAAGCATGGGAGGAGTTTAGGGTTTTTATTCAGTTCTGTTTGATGCTGTCTATCCCACGATGCTGATGATCCCATGTTACACAAGTCTTGTGTGTCATAAATTATAATGCTTTTTATATTTTATATTTAAAAACTGAACACAATCCTAACCAGTTTCATACAAAGCAACTATGTATGTTTCCACTTTATAAATAAGTAGATAGTTAAATTCAAGGTGTTAGTAAAATAATTTTTAGCACACCATTTTCATATCAATTTATAAAGTTGATAATGTTCAAAGAAATATTGGACCAGTTAAAAGCTGGCAGCAGGCTAATGGTTATCACAACTAAGATGATATTAACTTGACATCAACATTTCTGCTTCCAAAACTGATGATGCTAATCAGAACGTGGAAATTACACAGCCACCTGGGATGGATGGGAAAGCTTAGGCATGACATCCACAAAGGATGTGTTTCAGCAGTGACAAATTAAAATTTCAAGCAGCTGCAATGTTTTCAAGTGGGAGAAGATGATAAAAATCACGAGAGGAAACAGTGATCTCCTTCAGAACTTACAACTCGGCTAAGGACAAAGAGAGACAGAAACAAGATTTTGCTCTGAAAGCAGGGGGAAGCTACCAAAGGAAAAAAAAAAAATGCTGTCCACCAGGAAAAAAAGAAAACAAAAAACCACTTTGTTGTTACAGAGAAGGGCTGGGTGGCGTGAAACTTTCTTCTTTCTAGAACAGTAACATGTGAGATCTGAAAGGGCTTGAACAATTTTCCTTTTTTCAAAAAGAAAAAATCCTTGTAGGAATACTTGTTTTGGAAGCCAGCCATCAGCCAAGAAGAACATGTATTCAGCAGTTGTCTAACCCTCAAGAGCATTTATTGCAGGCACAGCTCAGAAAACAGTTGAGATTTGCTTCTGGGACACCCACTGGTGGCCACTGGGTTCTGATGTATGAGTAGAACTACGCATTCAGTGACTTGAAGGTAAAACTGTTGCGGGAAGTTTCAAAAGTAGAGCAAAAGGCAAGGGAGAATATCGAGATTAGAGCTGATATAAAGAATTCATACCTATGAAGACCTCCAGGACCAAAACTTTAACCGCATCAAGTTTTGTTTTGTCATACAGTTTTCCATGTTGGAGAAAGCAAAGGGAAGGTGTGCTTCCCAATGGAAAGTACAGTCCATAAAAGGGAAGAATTTAGCACATGTAATTTTCCAACAGTATTTTCACAAGAGACAGACTTGCCAACTAAGGGCCAATCCAAATACATGCACATGCAAAAAAATAATTTAACACAAACACTACCACATGACACTATACTACACCGTCATGGCACAGACATCTACATCTAGTGAAAGACAATTAATGAGTGTGATGGCTAATCAGGAAGCATGCTAGGAGGGATTATCTAAGGAAGCAAATCTCCTGCAATTGGGGTTGAAGGATGTTGGAAATGAAGGGCAAACCTTGTTTTATGGATAAAAAAAGTCACTCCCCAAAATACACAGCAAGGTACTACATACAAGGAACGAATCTAAACCAAATGATGCTCTCCAAGACTGCACCTAGTAGTGCCCTCCAGTCAGTCCTGGGCATTCAGTCAGTGGGACCAGAACAGAGGCAGTCTGAAGCAACCTCCCTGCTCCCCCAGATCCCTATGGTGGGGAAGTGGGATCCTCAGCACCAACTGTTTCACTCTGCAGATCAGGTACGATTGCTCCTCACTACTTTGTAATGTAGACATAGCCAAAGTATATTTATTTGGAGACTGAAGCAGGGCTACATATGGTGAATTTCACCTTTGACAAATACTAACTTCATTTACATTAACACCTGTCTAGACTGTTTTCCTAAGTATAAACATAAAAATCTCCTTAGTGTATTTGGGCCCTTCTTACTTAATTAACCATATGTGACGTAAAGTGATACAACCCAGTTAAAGGTATGTCATTGTTGATAGGATCAATTACAGTCAGACATAAGTATTCCTTGCTTATACCATCTGTGCTGTACTCCTAAGTGCAGAACCTCGTCAATGAAAGTATACGCAGATTAACTGTATTCACTTTCATTAAGAAACACCAATCTGTTTTGTCAGCTCTAGGCACTTTCTGTAAAAAAGTTGTAATAATATAATGCACATTCACCTTCTTCCAGCATACTGTGGTTAGTGCTATACCATTTGAAGGGTTTAGAATAATATTAGACTATTTGCATCTTGAGCCATTTTATTCTTAACTAGTGGCAACTGTACAGCAGTCTTCCAAAACTCCACTTATATTCCAGTCTGGGAAATCATTGTGGTCATGGTACGGAAGTAAATCTTGCCTGTTCTGTTACACACTCCTTAATGTTTTCTAAGGCTTCTGTTTCTCACTGCTGTTCTTCAAAATTACAGGATCTGATCATATCACATTTGAGGAGGAAAAAACCTAAACAACAGTAACTCAAGCCTTGGAAACCTTCAGTTGCCACATAGGTATGCCTACAGACAAATACACACATGTAGATATATAGTGGAAATATTACAATCAATTTCATACCTTTGATGTCAGCTGCAATAAGAAATTACAGTTAGATTAAACTAATACTCCTAAATTTAATTAACAATTTCATGGATGAGTTTTATACATAAGAAGCTATAAGGTCTGCTCAGATCTATATGGCTTGGAAGGGGTCTTATTTTCATTCCTATGATTATTATGAGATAATTATTTTTATTCAAAAACATAATTATAGGATAGGCAACAGTCACTGGATGGGTGAGGAACAGGTTTTAAAGGACCAGTTTGGAACATGGGAAAAAGCTACACAACTGTGTGTGTTTAGAGATCAAAGGTTCTAAAAGCAGGTTGAATTTCAATTTACATTTTTTCCTCAGAACTGGAGGAACAAACTGGTGGTATAAAATATGCTTCTAATCAGGCTCCCTCCAAAGATGACATCTTCAAGGAAGATAAGGAACCAGTGTTTTATTGTTAAATTATTACAGTTAAAACTGTAATCAATCCAGGTCACTTGAGAAATCAGGCTATGCATTTAAGCACATTTCTTTCTCATAGAAGATATGAAGGCCACACTTAAGGATTCTCAGGTGTAAAAAGGCAAGAAGATATAAATAAGATGCACTTTTATTGCTATCATTTGCATACTCTTTTTATATCCCTGTGTTTAATTTGGAAGGGATTTGGAGGCACACCCATGTGGGAAGAGCCTGGTCAGTTTAAAACTGAAAAAAAACCAACAAACAACCAAAACCCAGCTTTTGGCTGATGAGGATTTTTCCTGGTGTTTATTGTAAAGTAAGTCTAAGGGATTAGTCTCCAATTGTGTTCCATATCAGAGATACTAAACAGTGCTGATGAAGACACTGACCAACAGTTTTATAAAAAGATCTAGAAGAAGTAAAATTATGGAGAAAAGCTTAAATACGTTAATTTAAAAATGGGAAAAGTTAAAACAATAACATTGAGATTTATGATTAGTATGCTAATTTCTTTAGCGTTCAGAAGAGCTGAAAGTAAATCACACTTCAGGGTGTTGTAAAATACATATAAATAAGGAAACATTTATTTAAAATCTATAGCAGGCTGCCTATAATATTTTTATGACTGTATATAACACAATTGCAAATAAAGTCCTGTTTACAACACCTTTTAAATATAAAAGTAAAAAAAACCCCAAACAAACAACAAAAGGAAACTTTGCCACAACATAAAAAGTCCCTCCTTAACCCACCCAACGGCACACATAAGTATTTTGATGAAGTTCTGATTATGAAGGGATGGTACCTGCATTCTTCAGAATAAAACAAACCATTTAGAGTAATCAGCAGAAAAATATCTGAATCCACTTACAAATACCTGTAAATTTTTTAGGTAGTTTTCAGTAGTATTTTTATATGTTGTATTAACAAAACAAAATCTCACAAATCTCTACATAGGAGCCAAAAATGCTGTTTTCCTTTTGGTCTTTTTATTCATAATCTCAAAATCTTACCTCTTTCTCACTTGTAACAAAAATTATATTTAACTAGTTCTATTGGAGCATAGACGATTTGTCTTTCACATTAATTTGTGACAGATACACCTTTGAAGAGGAAGCATTGTTTGAATCTCACCTGGAGGACAAGGTTAACATAAACTAAGCAGAGAGGTTTGCTGTAATACCACTGAACAACAGTTAAATGATTATGTGAAGCTGTCAGAGTTGGCACGTTCAAAATCCCAGTTTAGAACCAAACAGCTTGCTTGATTTTTGAAGCCAAAGAAGTTATGCAATGAGAAATTTGTTTGTGCTGGGAAAACATTCTCTGTACCTTTTCATGCCTTCAATGGGTATTTTTCAAAAGGTAAGCAGTGGCACATTTGTCTTGAGAAGATGTTTTCTTACATTAGGTAAGCCAAATGTACACATATGAAAGCAAAAGACTATCTTCTGCATAGTGCAGACATACAGACATTATATAATATGTTATTTATTATAGATGCTCCATGATAAAGTATGTACACTTAACCATGGTCTATGCTGTATGGTTTCAGAAATGTACATTTTAATTATAAGTATGCATTTGATTTAATTTGCACCTGTTCTTGGCTCTGCACTAAAATGTTAGGATAAAGGCTTGCAGTTCAGGTATCTGGTTGAAACACTGCATACCAGAGATGGCTACGCAGGCTTCGGTCTGGAGAATGAAGATAAAAGTGTTAGATAAAGGCCTCAGAAGTTAATAGTGTCTGCTGCACAGCAAGTCTCATCACACTACCTCAACCCTTCCTTCTCTCCTCATTAAAGACAGACTAACTGGAATGTAGTACAGCATCAATACAGCTGTAGTAATTCTGCTGTGTTGCTCTAGGAAACAAACTTTATGAACAAAGAAAAGTAGAATTCTGCAATTCCTTTTCAGATGGCTACATCTCTTCTTAGGAAATGCAACTAAATAGTTATTAGGTGCGTTATGTCACTCACCCTTACAATTTATGTATGCTACAGAAGACATTTTAATAACCATTACGTACAACAAGTTAGTGTTTCAAATGTAACAAATTTCATAATGTCGTGGTTTAACCCCAGCCAGCAACACAGCACCACGCAGCCGCTCACTCGCTCCCCCCCCACCCAGTGGG
>JAVKLA010000030.1:23252916-23300650 GCA_034782735.1 Sagittarius serpentarius | reverse complement strand
AAAAGTCCTTGACTGAGTCTAAACACGATTGAGCAATAGCTGAAAACATCAGGGTGTTATCACCATTCTTCTCATACCACACTGAAAACACAGCACTGTACCAGCTACTAGGAAGACAATTAACTCTATCCCAGCCGAAAACAGGACACATAATTACCACTATTATCCATAATGATCACACTTCAGGAGCAATTGCCCTAGGAAACTTAAAATATTAAGGCATTGTTATTGTAAAGGGGACCATGCTGGATTTAAAGTGGATTCAGGTCTTCATCTAACAATTTGTTTTGCACAGACAACAAAGCTGTGGCAAAGTTGCTCTTTATTCTCCAAAACAATAAAAAAGCTGTCTACATTATACAACTTTTAATTGAAAAGTCATTTAGTTCCACCTGTTTCATCATGAATAACATTACACTGTATTGTAAAAAAATAATAATTAATTTGAGGTGGACAGTATTAAGAACATGAAAAGATTAGAGTCTGCTTTTGGAAAACTGATTCTCTCCATTTGGAATATTTTCTGTATTCATGTCTGGACATACTCTTGAATTAATTCTTTAGGCAAAAATTTCTACTATATACGTTAGTGAAACCCATCTAGAAAGCAATTGCCAAATCAAATGGTACAACTATGGCACACCAATTACAACACTTTGAAACTAATTTTATAGGAAGAATTCATGATCAACACAACAAAAACTCGAAAAGAGGTCTTTAACGGTTAGCGTACCAGCCTTGAAATGGCAGATGTAGATTGAATCCCTCATTCCAGCCCAGATCACTTTATCAACTATGAGCTGACCCCTGGGCCACAGATCCATAAAACCAGCAAGGTACAAAAAACTTTTCTGGTGGAAGTTGGGTACTTTTGAAGATTTTGGCCTTGGTCTCTCTCTTTCTCTGCCTTTTCTGTATGTCAATAAAATAGGACTAGTAATTCTGTCCTGTACATTACTGTAAACAGAGGGGGGGGGGAACCACAAATAGCTTAAATAATGCAAAATAGGTAACCCCCAGCCTGCACTGAAAGTCTGGAAGACGGAGCACACAGCAAACTGCCAGAGTGCTCTGAGAAGCCTTTAAAAACATTTGTATCAAGAGTTGATGGTCTCTCTCTTTTATTTCCCTCGTACAAGGAGTTGCCTCAGGCAATTGCCTCAGACCTGCCTCAGGTCTACCTTTTTCCTCAAGAATGGTCTTGGCAATCACCAGTGCTCTGTCTGATCTCTAGCTGTATCCCACCAATAATAACCCAAAGAGTTAAAAAAAAAAATAAAGAGAAAAAGGCTCTTCGCTCCCAATCACATGCAGTTTCTACATTTCCACATTTCAATTCCCACTTCTGGTTATCCAGGCTGATATTGTTCATTTCTAAACAGCTGTTTTCCCATGATTGTTATTATTGCAGTTTCAAGTTTTCACTATATTTGATTTCAGTGAAGTATCCTATTTTCTATTTTAGTTCTGCCTCTTCAGCATTCTTCCGACCTAAGCTTTTTAAACACTCTATCCTGAAAGCTTTAATACACTCAGCTTCTGATGACCATCTTGTACTCAATAAAGAGTTCAAAGATGAGATAGGTTTCCAAAGCCCCTCTGGACAGTATTTGTCATCTACATATACAAAAAAAGTTGAGGAGACGAAGGATGGGGAACAGATGAAAACTAAAACTGGAACAATACAATATTCATAAAATGCAGTGATCCAGAGTACATCTGCCACTCAGTCAGTCAGTCTCTGTATTTATGTCCTTAATGCCCACACGCAGAGCAGCCAAGAGTTTTCCTCTTTCTTACTGCAGGTGACTGCAGCTGGTTGACTCCTGCAATAACCAATGCCAAGACCAATCTCTAGCATGCAAGTGACCCCACTAAATTGTATATCGTATCACAGCACAGTGATACAACAAATAAAAATCGTTTTACATACAATTGACATCTTATATTGATTCTTCAAAGTTTGTATTGTGTCTTCGACATGGTCTTTATACTACTGCCCTTATAGAGCCAACCTCCCCATAATTACTGAGTTCAGACAGCATCCTGGCTGGCACTGCCCACTGCTTTAAACAGACCTCTGTAAACCAAACGGAGGCGATAAAAGCACTTCATAGCCTTAGCTACTTCAGTTACTTTCTGAATAGTCATGTGAGGATACAAGCATAAATTAACACCAGTTATTTCTAAGGTACTATACTGAAAATCTGTTTAAAGGTAAGAAACACAAAACCACCAATGAGGTAGCTGAAACTGTGTTTTGCTTTGCTACAGTGGAATATCATACTTGGTTTGATATTGAGAATGAACTGGATAGCCACGCAATAACAAGGAACAGAGCAATCTTCCCATTCTTGCCAGGACTGGATATTTTGTCATCTTTACTGGGGAGGGTGGGGGTGGGGGAGAGGGGAGAAGGGAAAAAAAAAGTGAGCCCAATTGTTTATATTAGTTTATATATGTTTAATACAAATGAACAAAATGCAAAGTTTGGTACTGGTTTATCAGCCTCAGCTTCAAAGTTTTCAAATATAGTTAAATGAAACCAAATGTAGTTAAATGAATACTAACTGATTTCTTATAAAACACTAAATTCTTGTGCTTTTTGTGGTTATCTGGTATGCACTTCCAATAGCTGAAGCCAACAGAGCTCAGATCTGGAAAATTAGTTTTGCTGAAATAGACAAGCAACTCTAACATTTACACTAACATTGTCCGGAAAAAAACAGCAATCTTTCGTACTTCATTTGAAAGGGTTGAATAAATGTCAGTACCAGGCAATTTTCCCATTCTGACCAGGACTGGCTATCTACATGAAAGCACAAAACGACTTGTAAATCAGATTGCTACTTACCTGCTCTGTTCTTCCTTCAAACTGCCACCGAGTACTGACCGACATCTCACTGTCTGTACCATTCCCCAACAACTCTGAATGAAGATGATTGCAAAGCAAAATGGAAAAATACCACAAGGCTTAAAACCAAACTCTCTCATGTCTTTTCTCATTAGCAGTTATTCAGAATTTCTTTTGTAATACCATCTACTCTTCAAGGAGACAGTTTTACTCCAATGGTCTTGTCTAGTCTTCCTAACATTAAGGAGGGGACTTTTTTTACTCAGTGTAAATACTTCTTAGCTTATAGAACAAGTATTGATGAACCCATTCTTATTAGATGTCTCTCAAGCTCTACCTGGCTTCCAAGCAGATCAATCAAAAATGAACTAGATGTCACTCACATCAGTGAAAAAGAAAACACACAACACTTCATCTCTGTAGAGTATACATGGAGACAGCCAGCTTACAACTCACATGCTCATGCCGTCCCCCATTCTATTTAATCTTTTAGAAGTAGCATTCCTTTCATCCAAATTAAACTCATACTACCTTTCTGTCATCTCTCTATGAACATCTGGCCATCAGCTCAAGCTAGGTATGGCTAAAACAAAATTTTCAGACTTTGTCTCACTAAAGTCCCTTCCATAAAATGCTTTTAAGCCTTTCTAAAACAGTTAACATCTGGCCTTCATTGATAGGACCCATGAATTTCCTTCCGTGTCTTCATAGGCAGGATACTCTGTCTCATCAGTCATATGTATGGCCTTTCCCACCTACGTGCTCAATCAAATGCCTCTCCCATGTGCCCAAAATACCACTTCTCGATTATGTCAAGGCATTCTTCTCTGGCTTTGACAAACCTATATGCTCAAATTCATCCAAGTTTTTTGCTGCAAAGATAATATTCCTAGCCCAAGAGTTCATGCTGTCCTTTTTAGCTCCTTGGTCACCCCATAGGGCAAGGTCTCACTGACATGGATCTCCAGAGTGGTCTATGCTGACAGTCTGCATTAGTACACTTTGGAACCAGCATTACTGTGTTCCTTTCCATGCTTCCCATCGTGCTAGGGAGAAACAAGTGTAAAAGCACCCTTAACTATGTGATTTTTTGGTCTGCTATCACTTTCTCAGTCTCCCACCACAACCTCTCTCAGCAAAATGGCTGGTTTTTCTTCAAAATTTTTTTTTACCATAACTACAAAAAATATGAGAACAGCTGTGCCAACTGGATGCTCAGGCTGCTTATAACATTAACCCATGGTCAGCCATATGTCCTCTTTCATCTACATTTAATTCTTATTTAGATTACATTTAAGCTTGTATGCCTTCAGATTTATAAATTCACTTGTATTCCACGAAAACAGCTCTTCAGCAAAATCAGACAAATAATCAAAATGTCCTCTTCTTTCTGCACTATGACCTTTTTTGTGAATGAAATGAAGGAGGGAAAGATGAGTAATTCACATACTTTGGCACATCAGTTACACAGCCAGTTAGCAATTTCCACCTTACTTTGGTTATAAAATTTCTCAGTTTTTCCCCTAATGTCCAACTCTGTTAACGGTTCCTCTTTTTTCTTCAGGACCTACTTTGTGTGTCAGCCTTCTTTTTGGTTTTGCAAAATTGGAATGCCATGTTAATAATAATTACATAGATCATTCTCGAATAAGACAATGATACCTCTGATATATACCAGTGGATGAGGCATAACACGCAATAAAAAGCGATGAGGCATTAATTTGTCGAGTTTTAATAGTGTGATGATGCTACAGCATATATATGCATAATCTTGTTGACTTTGAAAACACTACTCTAAAATGAACTTATTAATGCCTTTCACTATGCTATTCTACTGACGTCTATTGCACTACAACTATGCTGAGCTGAATTAAGTCACAGAATTTTAAAGATGATTCAGAAATCAAAATACTAAACCTTTCAGTAAGGAACATAACCTTCCTGGAAGACTTGAAACCTCTAAAAAAGACAACAACCAAACAAACTCCCAAAATTTTCTCCCATATTTTCATTTGACATCATATTCAACCATCATTTCTCTAAAAAGATTCTCAAAATGAAGCCTGCTTAGCGAAGCTGATCAAAATCACTGACTCCAAAGGATCTTGGAACAATATATATGTACACAGAACATTTAGAAAGTATATCCAAGTTTGAGTGCCAACATAGTACCCATGAGAAGAAAAACTGTTGTGCGTTGGAACATTCAATATATTTAAAAAATTAAAATACATATTACATATTAATTTCCAGGTGTGTTTGTGAATGTATTTATAGGCTATCTTCTGGTGCTCAACTTTGTAACCTCAAAGTAGCTTCAAAATATGAGGTTTTATTATTTGGTATATACACACATTAATAGATATTTAATATATACATATACTTTACTATGAAAGCACATTAAAACCAAAAAACAATCCTGAACAGTAAGTCTTGGTTTATATTCTCATCACAAAACAGTCTTTATATGACAATACATAATTTATAATCTGAACAGACATCGCTCAATGCTCAGAAAGGACAACTGTCATTGTCTAAGTAGCCTTTCAGCACGTCTTTTTGGTCTCATTACTCAATGTTTTATCCCCTTTAATGAAGGTACTTTTCAGATCACCTAAAACTTACCATGACATTATTAATTTCTGAAAGGTAGTTTCTTTGGCAAATACTATACTATCCAAGCACTCCATAAACCTTCATCACTTTAGCTAAAAGAACACAACACGTACATAGACGAGACCATTGTGTGGAAAAGTGCCATTAGCATTGTTTCAGTTTAACAGGCAGAAAATTATCAAGGTCAGTTTGTCTTGCGTACCCAAAACAAACTTCTTACAGACTGATGGTTTTCAGAGTACCTGTTTCTGTACATTCAAAACACATCTCCCCTGTTGTCTTTTGCTGGAGTTGTGAGAGTTCCCAGGTGCTGCACTGGAAGCCACAAGTACCTTCCCTAAGTACCCTGGAAATAAGGAACAAATGATAGGAGTCCATCTGAGCAGGAGTATGTATGTACAGTATATACGTGACCTGAATGGTGTGGCAGGCACAGGAAGAGGATCCAGCTCTCCAGGGCACCAGTCACCCGTTCTAAACACAGATTAATTTCTTCCTGGGGCATAAGCACAGGGCTGATCCAAACAAGGGAGATGCTGTGGGGATCTCTGACGTGAAGAGGTAGCTGGTGCTGAGGGATCCAGACTGTCCCCCCACCTCCAGCCCCCTCCTAAGCAGATGCACATGCAGCTGTGAATCCAACACATCACACTCTGAACAAGGTGTCTTAACTCCCTTTGATTTTTCTTGAAACTCCATTCCAGAGAACTACTACATTTGCTCCAACATGGGGGCAGAAGATTTAAAAACTCCTTAACAAAACAACACAAAACATAAGGGAAAGTAAAGCTTGCATATTTTAAATGTTCACCAAGGCAATTTTCATTCTGAACACCATTAAGCAGTTAAGTAATCTGAAGGGAAGTAAGAGCCCAGAAAAATGAGAGTATAGGCCCTGCCATTATATAACCTGCGTGAAAGATGTTACAAGTAATCCTGTATCTTCTGTTCGGCAATTTTAAAGTAGTACATAAATTAAATACTGACATCAAGCATAAAGACTATTCTAGATTAAGACACAGAACTAAAAATCAGGCAAAATTAAAGCCAATTCTTTAATAATAATAGATACTAAAAACACAGGGATTTTATTATTGTGCTGCATTACTATAGCCACTCCGTTACCTCCTCACTGCAGCATCATCAGTTCTCTGTTGTCCAAGGTAATAGGAGCCTGGATCCCCCAGAAACTGGGGGGATTGGGAGGCTGGAGAGGGAGAGGAGGGAAGGGGAATGGTGGGGAGGTAATACAGATAGTTTTAGAAAGAATGCCAAGACTGAGATGTAGCTCCACACAGCTGGCTATGACACAGCAAAGCTCTGCATCCATCACAGCACAGTGCTGCTCTGAGCCTTTTCTTCCTGGAGGGCCAGGCACCATACAGTTCAAACAGACTCTGCCAGCGTGGGTTCAGGGCTATGCTCAAGTTATTGAGTGCTCTTGTGTGGTTTGGGGAGTGCAGAGAAAAGGCACTGCAGTGAACTCTGATCTCTTGGAGTTTACCAGCTCTAGCCCAGTGCTGCCTCTCAGTGCTTGCATGTTTGCTACACCTGACCTAATAAGACCTTCTGCAAATGGAGCAGGAGGAAGTGACAGCAATTGCAAATAGATTTGCTGTGGGTTTGGGACAGTTGACATTGAGTCTAAACTGATAATACCTGTTGGACTTACCTCTGCATACATTTTCTGTGTTCCTGATCCAGAAAAAGTGACGTAGGGACATTCAAGATAGGTCTGCACAGAGCCTTTTGGGTTCATACAGGGTTTACTAGTTAGAGCTCTATGCAGCATGAAGGTAGCTTATCTGTTTGTGGACTTAAGCTGGTTTTATAATTGATACAACCACATTAATACAGCACTGAGATCTGAGGTATAAAAACATGGACCCAAACTGGCTGTGCTTTTGTGGCATGAATAATCCAAAAACTGAATGACAACAAAATACTGAATTATAACTGTAGCTCAGTTGTCTATCTTGGCTATGCAGTGCAAAAGATATTCATATTGTAGCTGATCAAATTGTTATACATAAATAAAGCACTACACAGCTCATAGGCGTTTCTTTGCTTATTATCAGTCAAGACTAAATCCAAAGATATGATGGGTCAGCTTTCTTGTGGATCAGCTGTGCATCTCCCTCTCTAAATGGAAAGACAACACACCAGGAAAAGGAATATCAACATGGTGGCATGTTATTGAAACTGATTTTTCCCAAAAAGTAATCTAAACACATCTGTAGCAAACATGATGTCAACTTACAAAGCGATCCTTGAATTCAACTAACCAACACTTCTGAATAACTTGAGTTTTGAAGTTCACCCAGTATATAGGAATAAGAACGGCATGAAGTTCATAAAAGTTTGTTTTACTTGAGATATTTGTTCAAGAGCAGCCAGAATTTCTTAGTGTCCTAGACTAAATTACTTTTCGACCCCAGAGGGTGGGTGTTCCCTCTAAACCAGAGATGACGGCACAAGAATTTCAGAAAGTATTGTTTGCATTTTACTGATCTTCAGATTGCTAACACACAGGATTTTAAGATACAGTACTGGCAGTCTGAAAGTTATAAAATATTTAAATTATTTTGCTCTAAAAAGCAAATAAAGCACCATTAAGAATATTTAGTATTCTATTAGAGGTATAGTCTTTTTACTGCCTTTAGCACCAGGTTATCAAAGTACCCTCGGTAGTCCATTAAGAGCTAGAAGCAGTGTCTGTCATAGTTGGTTCATTTCCTCTTTCCCTAAGGGGGAAATTAAGTGTAAAATACAATGTTTTGATAAGGTTTCTTTTATTTTATCGTTTTAATAAATGCATACACATACTTCTCTGTTTGTGCCAGACAAAGCTATGTAAAAGGATTGTGCCTTGCACTTGAATTTCCATAGGAAGTGGCTCCCACCACTCCAAACAGTGCTTAGAAAGGCTGAGGAGGCAGGCTTTATAAAGGCGATAAAAAGTTCCAGTGTGCGTAAACTGAGTTCATTACAGTGATTTTCTACCTCAAAATTAAGGCAATTTTTTTAAAGTAACTTCAGCCACTCATCCCCTTCAAGATAAGAAGTAGAATCTTGTAATGGAATCTCTGTTCATTGGGAACATCTTGTCTTTAGAAGCCTAGATTTCATATCATGGAATCACAGAATAAATGAGCTTGGAAGGGATGTCTAGAAATCATCTAATTCGCTTCCCCCCTTCAAAGCAGGTCTAAGAGCAGGTTTCTCAGCAGCTTGTCTAGTCAAGTCCTGAACACTTCCAAGGATGGAGATTCAAATATCAGATACAAATATCACATCTAGCAGATTGTTCCTGAAGAGGCACATTCACATCCTCGTAAGTTTTCAAAGCTAGCTGGAATCACTATGGTGCTCTGTTCTGACTTCCCGCATAATGAAGTCAAAGAGCTGGACTCACTCATTTCTGTACCAACTTCTCATAGAGTAAGGACATGTCTATAATCAATTTTGATTTACAGAGCTGAAATTTGAGAGACTTCAATGCGTTCCACGCTCTAATGTATAATTCATATCATGTAACATTAAACTTTATGCCATTTAATAGACTGTCTCAAGATGGTCATTTTTGGTTCAGAAGATACATCCTTCTAACTTTGTCTTGCACTATGTCATCTTTCACTACAAAAGTTTCTCTTACAGTTCAGTTAACCTAAGCACAGACAGCAATTACCTCCTAGCTATCAAACTGATTATTAATCCCAGGAGATTATAAATAAATATGTGAAGCTATATGGGAGGCGGGGAGAAGAGGGGGGAAGAGAGGAAAGAAAAAAAAAGACACACAGACAGACAAAAAGAAAAAGATATTCAAGAAAGCTTGCATCTCGGTGCCATCAGGATTTCAAAGAACTGTTAACTGCTGGTCACTTTATCAGCAGTAGTAAAAAGAAAAAGCAGCCAGTTTTGTAATCAGCTAATCAACTTAGGTACTTCTGTCATATAGCACAAAGTAAACTTTATGTTGAGAGCTGAAGGCTGGAAGAGGGAACCAGGGATTATTTTCCTTCTGAAAGCTGATCCACTTTTCTGTCTTGTGCAAACTTGACTGAGTCAGAGAGCTCTTTGCCCTGTATGGTTCAAGCTGTGGGCCTGAGTTTGAAGCACTTCCTTAACATGTGGTCATGTACCACCCAGTGCTCTAACTCTTACTGTTGAACCTTTCCAGTAAGAGTCTTACTGTGAGAAAAATGTCTGTCTCCTTGGAAAACAATTAGGCAATTGCGTTGTAAAGTCACGAAAAAAATACTTCCTCTAAAACCTATGAAGAAACCAGACACCTGCACGTGCAACATAGTCTTAAAAGCAGAATGACAGGATTACAAGGTCAATGGTTTTCCTTTTGAAAGATGTTATCTGGGCAGGATTCTGACTCCTAGAGAGTTCAGAAAAAAGGAAAAAGACAAAATACAAACAAAAAAACACAACAGGCAGCAAAAACCAACCAAGTGAAAAAGAATTTTAAACAAAATAAACAAGAATGATGAGAGATGAGAAGTACATTTTTTGGCAACCATGCTTAACCCATTCAGTAACATCTAAGAGATGTACAGAAAGTCAGTATCATCAGGTTTTTTGCCTAATTAGATTCAAGGATGAAGGAATTCACAAAATTGTAGGGCCCCTTCACCTGTTGTTTTGAAAACAGAGTTCCCATGACTATGAGAGCAAAAAGAATATGGCTTCTACACAAACTAGACTTGACCAAGCTCTTTGTAAATGTACAAACCAAGAATCTCATAAGCTGCTTTGTATAGGACAGGAATGGAAATTCCCCCTGTATAGGCAACAGAACCCCAAATCTTATCAATGAAGTGAGCTCCTGCAATTCAAGTTAGCTGGTCTACATGTATGTAATACGCAATCAGACAACCATGCAGTCAGCTAGCCTCTTTGAGATGTCACTGTTGAGGCCAGTAAGCAGCCAAAGAAACAAAATGATGCTGTAGACTACAGCATTAGAAAGCCCACCAAAGCAAGACTTCCACAGAAGAAAAGTGTTCTGCCCCTGCCACACCTGCCCCCCCCGCCCCCCCCAAAAAAAGACAATGGAGAGAATGTCATCAGAATAATATACCTCTTTCAGAAAGTACAGGATGACAGCATTTAGTTATCCCTTTAAAGAGGAATCTAATGTTACTCTGCCACTGACTTCTGCTTGTCCAGCTCAGCATAAGGTATGATGTTCACAAGGGCCTGAAGCAAGCCTCCTCAGTGACCTGAAAAATAGCAGGACTAATTAGCAGGACTTCGAGGCCCGGGGCCTCAACTCCACTCAAGTCCTGTGCCTAGTGTTCATCATTAATCATGTGCCACTCAGGGGCTGGAGACAGTCAAGCCTGAGCAATGCTAAAGTCACGTATACCTCCTCTAGCCTTACGTCAGCCAGCCTCAGCACTTGCACACTGATAAAAGCCAGGCTGCCATTGAAGGCTAAGCATTCAGCTGGAGAGCTTCGGACACCACAGCAGTGTGGGAATTTGACTGCGCAACTATGCACTCCGTGAGACTCTTGGATCCCCCTAACTTTTCTTTGACTCTTAGCATGAGAAGATGCCAATTAAAGATACACTTTTGATGCAAACCTAATAAGACATGCCTTCTTAGTAGAGAAAATGGCCATTTATTCTGTAGATTAAGAGCAGAGGACCACTTCTACTGTTCTCTCCCAGAAGAAAGCCCAGCATACAAGGACAAAGCCTATTTAATATTTGTACATAAAGCACGCCTAATCTTGTTTGGCGTCTTCAGACACTATAACAAAGATACAAGAACAAGTTGTGGAAAATAGTTATTTTTCTCATATGGTTACCAAGCAATTTATTACTGACAATAGGTATCTGACACTGTCTCCCACAACTGAATCTTCTTCTGTTACCACTTTGCCTATCATTCACTGCACTGTTGCATCTAACATAAGAGTGTAAGCTCCTTGAGAAAACAACCTAATTAATTTTATATGTGTAAGATGCCCCACAGACTCCCCTGATGCACTAATCATACAAATCCATTCCTATTGGGCTGATCCTTCAAGAATCAGACACAAGTATATGTCACGACTCAAGGAGCAGTGAACTTGCTGCATCAAAAAGAAAATCTACGTAAAGAATGGAGCACTAAGGCAGAGATAGCCCAGATGTTTTTGCAGCAAAAATTAGTGGTCATCTCTAAAACAGGAAGTGTTATACAAAACACTGCACAAATTGTAAAATCTCCAGCTGTGCAAAGTACAAAGAAATATTCTGGGGACAAGTTTTGTAAGTGATTATCTATGTTAATCTAGGCCAGAAGTGTGGGTACACTGACAGTACCACAGCATACTTTTTGCACGTCTATCTGCTCTCCCTTTTACATTTTACTTATTTTCTTTCACACATTTTTATACCCTTGACTAATCTCTGATTCAGCAGGCCATTCTGTATCACGGAATGCTTTCAAATTCTCTTAAAATCAGCCCCAAATGCTAATATTATATATAGATATTCTCTACCTCTATCTCTGTATAGCTGTGCATATATACACACACACAGAGGCACACACAATAGTCACATCCATACAGAGAAAGTAACCCTAACAGAGTTGCTGCCAACTGTAGTGCTACAACGCTATTTTCCCCACCAGATGGCAGTAACTTCAACTTAATATAAACCAGACTGGTTGCCACATGTGCAGCAAACAATGGCATTCGTTATATTTGGGGTTTTCCCTAAGAGGGAAATGCTGTTTTTTTCAACATGTAGAGCTATTTCAGTTTCCTTCTATTTAACGACAAATTGAAGGATAAAGTTCACTACTAACAGCTAAGCTCGACTTTCATCAGTGTATCCTACAAGGATTTTTTAAAACATGTATCATCCCATATTATTATTTTTCCAGTATACTGTAATTTCATCACATTTGAGAAATATGGGTGTTATTTCCAGTCATTGCCTTTTTCCAAGGATAATTCCCAAACAGAAATGACTGGGTAACTTTCAATTGCATAATAAATTTTTACAATATATGCTAATAATTAAAATGAGTAAAGGACTCCAAAGAAGGGAAAAAAATTAAATACATCTTGTGCATAATTGTCTGACAAAAAAAACCCCAGTGTGCAGACTTCTTGACTTAATGAAAAATTTGGGTATCATCTACAGCAAAAATATGGCAGGCAGCACATAGTATATTACATATAGGCTAAATTGCCTTTAATGTGGGAGCTAGCAATTGCTTCTACTGGTAAGAGTAGGAAAGATTTTTGAATGGGGACTGCTCTGTAGGATAACCAGCTTTAGGAGCGACTCATCCATAGATTCCAGCCAAAAGATTATTGGTCGCCTTTTATTTCTTTAACTTGTCCTTATTTTTGAAAGAAATTTTACAGAAGAAAATGTCACGTATTACAAAAAGATGACTTCACTCCTATTAATATTAGTGCTCAGAATGATTAAGTGGGGTTATATTCAGCTCTATGATGGCTGCAAAGAAAATATCAAAAAAGCACATTCTTATTAATAAAATGCACTCATATTTCAATAAATTTATGACCAAATACACAGTCTGTTTGGACAGCTGGCTTCCACTATCCTACAAGCACAGATTCAGATCCTTTTTGGTTTCGTGATTTTTCATTTTTAGGTAGAAAGATGAAGTAGAGCAGAATTTTGTCCAAATATACAAAACAAGTAAGTACAGTGATGGAAAGAAAAGACCACAAAAATAAAGCAAAAAAAAAAATATTAACCAGATTTTATGGTCAAATAGGAGTTTGAGAGAAAACAAGGACAGCAAAAAAGAAATTGATCTCAGACACATAAAAAATGAAAGAAAGGAACCAAGACCTAACAAAAGTTTCACAGTAAAAGGAGGAAATGCAAGCAGGAGGGAAAGAAATGATGATTGTGAAGCCTTTGGGAAGAGACAGGAGGAAAGTGAAGGAAGGCCAAAGAGTGTTGCCATCAAACCTGGCTTTAGGAGTGTTATTGCAATGAAGTTCAATTTATTTCACTGAAAAGCTAGGCCTCTATTACCTGCTCTAGTTTAAATACGCTGGTGAATTACTGCTTTTCAAGAATACAGTGATATGACTGCTTTCTGCTAATTCAACGTTAAGCAGGCAGCCATACTTGTCCTTCACACTTACAGCTAATAGTCCTGAATATTTCACTTTGCATAACCACCTCCTCTACATAAACCAAAAATGTAAGTCCAGTTTACATAGGTGTGTACTAGATGCCAACCATCCCAAATCAACGTCATTTGAACTGAAGACAATCTCTAGATACTGTATAATTCAAAAGAACTTTCGATAAACTTTTCATTATGGCTGATACTCTTCTGAGATCACACATTCACATCAGCTGGAAGTAAGAGCACAGTCCACCATAAAATTAAGTTATTCTTAACATCTGAAGGAAGGGGAAAATTAAAGGTAACAAGGAATTTTTGGTATGAACCTACCCAAAATGGTTTTAAGTGGAGAATGCAAAACAGTGTGAATAACCACACACTCAAAATCCATCCTTAGATCAGAAAGACAAACTGAATGAGTCATTCTTGAAGTGGACAAAGCACAGGGATCCACTGTTCAACATAAGGTCCCAGAATAAAGAGTTTAGCACAACCCTGTGACTTTCAAAGGGCCTGTAAAGTAGGAGTTACAGACAACTGCTTTTTCCTCCAGCTGCAGTTATCAGTGGTAATCTTACAGTAATGTTTAGAAATTCCTGTGTATTTTGAAAAGGATATGGGAAAAACAGAAGTGAAGGAAGAGCAACAAAAACTGAATACTGGAGAATATGTGTTACAGTGAAAGTCTGAAGAAATATCAGATCTGTTTTAGCTGACTTGAACAAATACGCAGCAGCAATTACAGAAAAACAACTACCATCTCTAAGTGCCAGCAGAAAACAATGGCTCAAAGCTGAAGCTAGTCATATTTAGATCAGGTAAAAGGCACAATTTTTGACAGTTTGCTTAGGGAATTAATCACTCTTGCTATGAAGAAAAATAGTGGATTAAATAAAAAATAAATCCTTTGCTGTTTCAAAGACAAAACACAAGGGAGTAACGGCACAAAATATAAAAACTTCAGAGTTCAAACTACATGGTCCAATGGCACATTCTGATTTGAAACACTATCACTCTCCATGAAAGGTGAGAAGTAATTACTCATATCTGTAAGGAAAAGTATTTTGAATAGCAGCGATCCGAGCCTTCCCACAAGTGAGAAGGTTGCCATTTAAACTTCCTTAGAAACTCATGGGGAAATTTTCATCCGAGTGAAGACGACAATGACAAAACTCCCACTGAATATAATGGAGCTGAGATTTTAGACCTATTTCTGGTGTTGCCAGTGCTTGAGCTATATCCCCACCAGAGAAAGCCTCAGGGCCTTGCTGCACCATCCCAGCTGGGCTGGGGGTGGGGGTACCGGCCACCGAAGCAGGCCTGACCCTGCCTCCCTCACAGTAGGGCCCAGCCTGGCCTTGCTGCGGGGCCCAGCATTTGGGCCTTGGCCCGAGGGACACCTGCCCAGCCTGGCCCGGCGTTGGTGGGGACGCTGTCCCAGCTGTCTCCCATGGCCGGCCCCGTACCCTGGCAGCGCTGTGCTGTGAGGATAAGTGCCATGACTGCACTCCTTGGGAGCCATTTCAAACACAGGGGGAGTGCCTCCTAACTGTCCTGGGAAAGCTGCCATGGGATGGAGAGCAGCAGCGCTGCCCGCCGTCACGGTGACATGGCAACTGAAACTTCGGGTAACGGTCTCAGGGCTTACCTGCGGCTTGTGAAGCAGCAAACACGGTCCCGCTGCAAAACGGAAAGGCAGCTGTGTACCTGGAAGAGACACAGCGCATCAGAACAAGGACACAGCACTCAGGCAATAAACTAGCTGAGTCTCTGGGTTTCACCTAATTATTTTAAAATTAACCCCGTTTCACAGAAAGGTGTAATGTTATATCCCATAATTACAAAATATACAGACAAAAAAGAGGAACCTTTTTTTTCAAGGCCTGATGAACTTCAACAGGTTAACAAATTTATGGCAATTGTCATACACCAGCAGCTTAAGCAAGAAAATAAGCCGGTACCACAAGGCGGAGTGCCTGACCCCTCGCTTGCCCAACATGGCCCACTCCAACAGCCGACCCGCACCGGGCCTGCCCTCAGGCCCTGCTTTTCCAAGGGCAGGGAGCAGGCCACAGAGAAGGTACGTTATTTTACTGCCCTGCTATCTTCTCTCTTGCAGGCCCCACAGCCTTTCGCAACGTCACAAACTGGGGGCATTCTCTTGCTGGCTGCACATTAAATTGTGTGCTGAGCTATGCATGCAAATAAAGTCAGGATTTTGTTACTTTTATAAAGTAGCAACTAACTCCATTGTTTAGACTGAATTTTAGCACCTGAAAATTCTTTTTTTCTCTTTGTAGATTGTTAGAAAACATATAGTTTGGATTTATGCACAAAACCTGTAATTTTTCTCATTTGTACTAACACCTTCATAGCAAACACAAAGATGTGTTTAGTAGAATTTATTAGGAAAAGTATTAATCTATAATCACATTTCTAGTACAATAAATATAATACCAAGGGAAAACCCATGTAGCAGAAGCACTATTCTGGCAACAGATGTTTAGTTTATGTAGTAAGAAATCCTCTGAGCTGTTATCAACAGATCGCATATAGTGCCTTCCTTTCGTTAAACTGGAGTTTTTCAAGAAGTGGGATAAGTTAGTAAACTGTACTTACATTCAGCAAATGCACAGGATTTTTGAACGAGGAACGCTTTGGCTTCTGAGAGCTCAATTAGTATTAATTACAAGTTTAAAGAAGCACCACAACATATTCACATTGATAGTATAGGCATATCTACAGCATAATTACTGTCACTTCAATAAGTGCAGTCATGCATACACATCCCCTCCTAGGATCAAAGTGGTGGCATATCGAGCCCCAGACTCCTGCTATCAGAGGCAACTGTGTTTCACATTCCCTTTCATAAATGTATCATTTTCCACCTTGCGAACAGCTAGATGTGTGTCGAAAAACAAAACCTGACCATCTTACTGGCAGGCTTCTCCAGAATGCTACTGCTTTGATGGCTAGAAATCTTCCAAATTTCGGCCTGATTTTCTGCCAGTTATTTCTGTCCCAGCTCTGCTCTTCAGATTAAATGATTGTTCTCCTTTGCTTGCAGTTCTCCTCTCCCCACAGCATATCTTTTCTCTTGGCCTTTATTTTACTGAAGAGAAATAAAGTTTTTAGTAGCCTCACAATAATCTCTCCCTTCCCACTATTCGTTTTACTAGCCTTTCTCTGTTTGTTACAAATAAGTTCATGCTTCCTACACCTGGGTGCTCTGAACGACAGGCAGTATTCCTGGGGAGGTTGTTGCAGTGCCTCACATGGGGGCATTAATAATTTTATTTCACTACCTGAATGGTCTAACTTGATACATTTTTAAATGGCATAAACTTGGTTTATGGACATATCACATTGGTGCCTCAGTCATTTTGGATGAAATTCATCTTACCTAGTTTTAAGCAGCACTTCTGAGCTAGTCACCACAGGCCCCTTTTCTAATTAGAGAGACACTTTATAGCATGATTCATCTGATCTATTTTTAGAGATTCTGACTGGAGGAAATCTGTTGTGCCCTAGAAATACTCTTCACTGACCATGTCTAAACAAATACCTCAGTTGGATAGATCTATACTCGATCAACTGAACAGCTTATTTTGTGGTTTATTAATACAATCAGCTCCATTTCCTTTTTAAAAATCACAAGATATCAGATAATAGCAGAAGTAGTCGTAACCACAGATATAACTTTATGTTTTCAGACTTCCGTCCTGTTTCTATTACTCCCTGCCTCTGAGTTGTAAAGTTATCTCTGGATTATTCCAAATAGACAGTAATTTTGAACTGCATATTGAAAATGGCTCTTTTAGTACACCTTTAAAACCCACAGTAACTAGAGGTAGCACAATTTCCCCTCAGAAAGTGCTTGTGTAATGATTTGACAGGATTATAGTTTGACAATTGATATTCTAGACTAGAACATGAGAAAAAGCAACAGAAATTTTAGGAAATCAGATTGTTGTAACATTGAGAAGTGAAAACAAGATGCTGAATTTTGATCAACCATAAATAAAAGGATGTAGACTTGGGGAAGTAGGTGAGATGCTTTTTGGCAATCCATCTCTATCAAAGCTCCTTAACTATATCTTCTAAGCAAGAAGCTTGAAACATTTGAATAGTAAAAGATAAACATTAAAATCAAACAAACAAGCACAAACACATATTTCTATCATCTTCTTCCCCAATGGAACAACTACAGAATTTTGCTTCACGAAGAACAAATTAAAATCAGAAGGAAGTCAATAGTCTCCCTCACATCCATAGACGAATCAATGTAGTTGTGATACTGTACGGCCTCACAGTAGATTAATATTTAAAAATTCACTACTGCTGAATCTTAAGAATTTACTTTAAATTCTCCAAATATTAACTATACAATGGAAAAAGTGTTACCTCGATACCAGTTTTTCTTTGCTTTGTGAGGGAAGTGCTAGAACAAATAAAAAGTTTCATCCCGGAGGTTTTGCAGCAAGTAACAGGCTGGACTGAGTATTTCGGGAGTTTTGGTTTTGGCAAATACATACTCATGAAGGTTTTCTTCACATCTCACCAATCCTGTTTACATACAAGCATTTGAACAATTCCTCACAAGTGTTTGGACAAAATTCTTTATGACAGTGGATGACTGGGCAAAGTTTTCATCCAAACCACTGTCAATCCCAAGACAAATACAAGTTACAGAATATTTGGAAGATTACTGAACACACAAACACAAACAATTCAAAACTGAATTCTTTACCATAGCAGGTCATTATGAATTCTTTTCATCCTACTTGGTGCTCAGAAAACAGAACTCAGGATAACTCTCAGAAATGCAAACACCTAACAATTTCATTCCCTGAACTACAATACCAAAAGGATTACCTTCCAGAGAATTCAGGCTCAAGGACAAATTTATGGAGAGGAGGTCCATAAACAGATACTGAAGCGTACAGGTAGCGATGTCCCCTCTAACGTCACAAACCCAAAAACGATGGATTCCAAGGGAATACAAGCGAAATGGACCACAGAAAGCAGAGGCACCCATGTGCTTTCCCTAAATTGCATGCCCTGTTGCCACTGTCACAGAATAAGCATCAGGATAGGTGGACCATTAACCTGGCCCACCAGAGCATTTCTTGAATTATCTTGTTCCATGAATAAAAAACAGATAGACTTCAGTATCACCTTGAGGAAACTCAAATAAAATTGTGGGAAAAAGATGTTGTTTAAAATTGTTAAACGCTGCAGCCTAAAAGTGAGATCATCTAGTCAGAACTAGTGAGTGAAGAAATACCGTTAGGGTTCTCACACAACATGCATTCAGACCCCAAATCCAGTCACAGCGGGATCAAAGGTATGTCATTTCACAGAAATATGGAAGGTTTTTTTCAGGATGTAATTTCAGATTTTTTTTAATGTCAAACTATGAGCCATCATGCCCTTCATAAACCAAAAATCAACAGTTTTTCCATTCTCTATGAAAACTCTATTTTCTTAGGCCAGAGCTCTCATAAACATGTCCTCGACAGTGGCATTTGTTAAGCATATATGCTGACCTTATCAAAGTTTCTTTTTTTTTAAATGACTGTGCTCGTCTTGCATTCTGCTATGTATTCTTCCACATACTGCTAAGTGCAAACTTTGCATGCTTGCCCTAGTTTGCAAGGTTCTTTACTCATGAGTGTACAAGTATTACAAGATTTAGAATTCTTTCTTTTCAGTAATGTGAAACAGCCAGAGCTCTTCAACAGACATAAACGCAGGGGAAATTTCCACCCGTTTCTGAAACAGGATGTAATAATTCTACCCAAGTCATATCTATATATAAAATAGCCAATATTTATCCTTAGAACTCCCTCTTTCATGACCACCTCGTAGGAAGAAATCAAGAAGAAGAAAAAAATGTAGTCACTCCTCAGACAGCACAATATTTTAAAACCAAGACCAACAGTAGCTTAGACTTACTCTGGTCCCTCGTAAGTCCTGTTTGATTTTCCATAAAGTCATTACATAGCATACAAGAGGAGGCAAATGGTGAGAAGAAGGTGTGTTTCCCATAAGGAGAATCTCTGTGATGCTCTTCTGAAAATATTAGAGCAAAAGCAACCGTTTTTTAGAAAAAATTGTTTTCTACATTAGGACGATGAAGTCCAGAAAGCCAATCATATCCTGGGCTGCATAAAAAGAAGTGTGGCTAGCAGGTTGAGGGAGGTGACTCTTTCCCTCCACTCTGCTCTCATGAGACGCCACCTGGAGTACTGCCTCCAGCTCTGGGGCACTCAGCACAAGAAAGACATGGACCTGTTGAAGCAGGTGCAGAGGAGTGCCACAAAAATTATCAGAGCAGTGCAACATCTCTCCTATGAAGAAAGACTGAGAGAGCTGGGTTGTTCAGCCTGGAGAAGAGAAGGCTCCAGGGAGACTTTATTGCCACCTTTCAATACTTGAAGGGGTTTGTAAGAAAGATGGAAAGACACTTTTTACCAGAGCCTGTAGCAATAGGACAAGCGGTAATGGTTTTAAACCAAAAAGGGGTAGACTGAGATTAGATATAAGGAAGAATTTTTTACGATGAGGGTGGTGAGGCACTGGAACAGGCTGCCCAGAGAGGCTGCGGATGCCCCCTCTCTGGAAGTGTCCAAGGCCAGGGTGGATGGGGCTCTGAGTAACCTGGTCTAGTGGAAGGTTTCCCTGTCCATGGCAGCGGGGGTGGAACTAGATGATCTCTAAAGGTCCCTTCCAACACAAACCACTATATGATTCTTCAATTCTATGACTGCTTGGCATGACTGGCTCTTTGCAGGAAATATTTTTGCCATGGGATCATATCACAACAATTGTGATCGTAAATTAGTCAGGGTCCACACAAGAACGAAGCCATTACTGCTGTTGTTCTGCATGTCTATGTTAAAAAGCTACTAGAAATACCAGGTTATTTCAGACTGACATTATTTCAGAATTGCTAAAGCTTCCTCTTCTATAAACAGAACATAAGCATTAAAGGGACTTCTGTTTATCAATATTAGAGGCTCAGAAAATTACAGTACTGAAATGAACTTCATGTACTTCAGATGCTCCTGCAATCAGACTAAATTCCATTTCAAGGACAAAACATCATGGAACTATGCCACTGAGTGAGAAAATATGTCTTTCTGGTCATTTGACTCAGAGTTCATCCTGCATCTGTTACTCATATTCAAAGCATTTGGAAGGAGACTAGAATAAGGAACAAGGACTTAAGTAGACTTTCTACAGCTTTTTGTGGTGGTGATTATAGACCAAGAAGAATATTCAAGAGCCAGAGAGACTTAATTTGTTTTCTATCTTAAATTGAAGCTGATGCAGTAAATCATTCCCAAGTTTATAACAAAGCAAATCCACATACAGTACCTAAAGCAAATAACCGTAACGGTTACTAGTTTAACTCATCTGGTTTTGAGGGGAAAAGCCTAGAGACTTTCACATACTACCAAAATTCAAACAACACAGTTTTAAGTTGTGATGATTCTTTGCTAAATGGGCTTCTCCAAGTCCTTGCTTTTAGCAAGTCCACAGTCAGGCTTGAATATTCTCTGTCATTAAGGAAATGTAGAAAAGGATGATCCTGGAGAAGCAAACCAAAGGATTTTTGGTGGGGATTAAAGCTGGCAGCACATTTAGAAACCTTGAATTAAAAACCTTTTCGTTCAAATTTCAGAGAACTATAATTCCCCTTGTATCATCAGACTAAAATCTGGGCTCTCTTCTGGTCTTTGCTTCCTTTACTTACTTTATCCAGGAGATTATAAGGATGTGCAACATGATAAACTCCTATCCTTGAAATGATGACTACAACATTGCTGCATATGATAATACAGTGCCAGAGTACAAATCGCTTAAAAATGGTACCAAACTGCAGAACCCTTATCTTCAATGAGCAAGAGGATCATGGTCTCTTCAGGGTATTTGCTTTGGTTTGGTTCAGTATACTATGATAGAGCTGACACTTTTTTTCAAAGAGGCTTACCTGGGTGACTCAAATTAAAAGACTTTTGGTGAAATAAATAACTCCGTTATAAAACCTTTTTCTCAATTTCTAAAGTTTTCATAGGCTACATGTTCCACATTGGTTCAGCTGTCTTAACAGATTTCCATAATTCTTTGTATTTCTTCAGGGAAGAAAAAATGGAGGGAAGAAAGAGTAGATAAACCATGCTGGTAGGATAGGTACCTCTCTTAATTCAAGTGAGCAATTCAGTCTAAAATTCCTCTAAAATAAATTGATGACACAGTGAACCTTGTCTACAGCAGTGTGTTAAATCTTTGTCCACCTCTCTTGTGAAAACAAAGGAATTCATTCTGAAGACAACAGGAGTATGAATTGCATTGATTATGAAGGAAATTGCATATGATAATCCTTGCTATGCAAACCACAAAACTTCACAACATCCAGGAGGCACCTCCAGTATAAAAAAAGCCCTCCTCCTCTGTTCTCAGAAGCAGCGATGCACTCCCTTTGTTCAGAGAAGCTGAATCGGCTTCTGTATCGCAATGGAGGTTAGAAGATAGCGTTGCTTCTTGGGGCCCTTAGAGTCCTGGTATTCAAGAAGGGGAATAAAATGTTTAGATTATTTGCTCCATCTAAATGAATGGCTTAAAGGGGAAAAGTAAAGAGGAGTCTAATAGTCATCACTGGCTTTAACTGAGTAAAATGCCTCCAACTGGCAGCCTGAACTTTAGCTTGAACTAGGTGCAAAGCTGGCGTGTTGCTCTACCAACAGCCCAGTGTAACCCAATGTTTTTTCCGAACTTCAGTGTCAACAACAGAAGAGGGCCAGGAGTGTATGTACTTTGTGGCAACACATCAACATATGGTAAAATCCACTACAATAACAACAGAAATAAAACTTAATGGTTTCACAATCATATTTTTCATTGCTAATAGAGATGTACCTTTTCCCTTCAACACCAAGTCTTACACATCTTCCATTGCAATGCTCTATCCTCAGCTCCTTACAGGAGAAGACTAATTATTTCAAGAAACGATCATGAATATAATTAAGATCAGATCCTCCCCTTGGTACACTGTGCAGAGTGCTGTGAATCTAGAGATGACTTTCTTATCAATTACATGAAAATGAACAAGAGGGAAGCCTTTTATTTTAAAAAACTTCCTTCCAGGAGCAAATCTCTCTCTCTCGCCCCCGTCTCCTTTATTTTTTATTAAAGCTTAATGTGTTATTAGCTTGAGAATAAGTGATTGCTGCCATTGCATTGCTGAATTTCAAGCAGTATTTGGATACCAAATACAACAGCACTGTCTTTTGCACTGTTTATGCCATACATGTAAGATTAAGTATTTAATCTTTTAATTTATTGTTGAAGGTAAGAAACAAAAATTAAGAGAATCTCACCTAGTCTGAATAAAGCTTAAGGGACAACACTTCCACACAGTGTATGAATTTCTAAACTGCAGTCAGTATATGAACGTTTGTCATTATTAACATGCATCTATAGTTCAGCAGGAATACCAAAATGTCCTATTACATGTAACAGCCTACACAAAAGACCAGCAAACGGATTTTTCTCTTACGCTAATGAGACTAGTTAATGGACCTTCTGGAGAAAAGGTACAGTTTGCAATCATGTCAAAGACTATCTGAAAACTGAATTAATATGCAGGATATAAATTATCCCGAACTAATCCAATGAATCCAGATCACGACCATTTTAAGCTAATGGGCTTCCTACTTTTGCTATTAATATTTAATTGCTTATATTGCATGTTTTTATTGTCCTATGCACTTTTTGTTGTTTTCTTAGATAATTTTGGCCCATAAATGTGCAGGGTAGGCCAAAGACTTCTTTCAAAAAAGCCTATCACTATTTAGAGGCAACTTACAGTTGGTTCACATACATACTTTCCTTTTGAATACGCAGTTCCCTGTCTAAAGTTAAATCAAACTGTCCTATAGATCAGTGGAACTTCAGAATACACCCTGAGAAACTACTCCCCTTGATACATTCATAAATATTAATTAATTACATTTATAGGACAGCTATACAAATTCTACCAAGTACCACAGGACCCTGCAGCTATCAAAGAGCAGCAAAAAATACTGACAGAAATGACCAGAGTAATTATTACTGTTCCTGAAACTTCAAACTCAGTTCGGTAGTTCACCAGATATTTTCCCCCCACACCCACACCCCTGCAATTTTAAGAAGAACAGTTGGAATAAAATTAATCTCGTAGTGATAATAAGAACACAAATGCTGTAGCTTGTAATGAAACAGAAGAACATATAGTTAGTACATAACAGAAGCTACTGGTCCTAAACCAAACATTTTAACAGTAAAACTCTAATAAAAATAGTAAGCCATCAAAATTTACAAACTATTACAAACAGTTAAAATTTCACAGAACAGATTTAATAAGTACAATTAATAAAACAGGGACACTTAAGCTGCAGCAAATACGCCACGCATTTTAATTTTTCAAGAGGAAATGTAATATGCTGCAGCTAAAGGAATAACAAAGCAAAAAGAAACAAAGTGCAAACATAACGATTCTCAAAGGTTAACGGTTACACCACAGGCTTACATTCACTGATCACATTTTTACTAGCTATAGCCTGGAGATAATATTTTTCTTTCCCCTGAAGAAGGTAAGACTATTCTGTGCTGACTTTTGTGTGCATTTTTAATTGTTTTGCCTAGGAGTGCAAATCTCAAAAATTAGCATTGTAGAGCCAAAAAAGGAAGAAAAATAACTGGCAAAATATTGGAACAAAAAAGTTATTGCAGAGGGATAGAAATTAATTACTTTCATGCTCTGTCAAACTTATAATATGCACCTAGAAAGAAAAGCAAAATCTTATTTTAAATGGCGTTTGCTAAAGCTACACTAACAAAAGGATTTGTGGCCCTGTCATGAAAAACATTGACCCTTGACCTTTTTTCAGTTTAGAGAAGGAGAACAGCCAGAATCTTGTGTATCAAACAAACGTTTGTTTTGTATAAACATTCTCCCAATTTTCTTAGTTTGCTGCAAAAGCGGAGAAAAAAGCAAAAAAAAAAAAGAAAAGAAGAAAATGCCCCAAACGAAAGGCTCAATTCGGAAACAGTGCAAGCCTGCTTCTAAACAGTCATGTGACTTTTTTTTTTGCTAACAGCCATGTGCTCGCGTATCATTTTACTCTGAAATAACTCTGCGGATTTCAGCTCAACCTGCCTTTGCTTATAATGCATGACATAGCCTGTGAGGGAGCCTGAGAACCGTCCCTCTTCAAAAGCAAGGTTCCCATGCTTGGCCTGTAACCATGGAAGCAGATGCCTTTTTTGCTTACCCCTGCTTACCTCTTTGCAGCCACGAGCTGCTCCCTATTGTTAAAAGGGGTACGCCTTGATTTTTCTTCGTCGTGACCGAACTTGCCTCTTCTTCAAAGGGCATGATGCTGCAGGTCATTGGTCTAGACTGTTTGCACGGTCCAGAGAACAGCCTTGATGTAACCCTTGCTCCGTCTGTGCCACACCACCAGCCGTGCGACTGCAGACTGTAGGGGGACATCGGAGATCTGTATTTGAAAAGAAGTCCGTCCGATTTTGCCATTGTGCCTTTTCAGTCATCGATCGAATGAATATCGAACCTTCTGTCGTTGCATGTGTGAAATAGATAGCTTAGCAAGCACTTTTGTGCCCAAACCTGTGCAGTGGGCCAAACTCCCTTTATTCACAAGTATTATTGGGTTTTGGAGTATAGTAATCTCTTAGGTACTTTAATAATGGTGTCCTAATGTTAAAGCAGCCTCACAACAGAATCTCTTTGTTGTAATCTGCACTGATTTAGCACTTAATTTTTTATTTTTTTTTTAAAGGTGCTTTCTCTTTTAGTCATTCACGTTAGTTGAACATCAGCCCTCCTAAACTGCAAGGGAGGCTGATTTTGAATCGGTATGAATAGTCCAGAATCGTGAGGGGTTTCAAAACGAGATACCGACTGGAGGTTTGCTACCATAACGCTTTAAAAATAACACAAGGAGAAAAGAGTGAACTTGGAAAGCTTCCAAGGTAAATTAAAAAAGTAAAAAATCCAGCAAAAATGGCACTTTGTTTTGTTTTGTTAAATACAAGTAAAGCAGATAGTAGTAAGGAAAGAAAGATATTGTAATAGATCAAATAACCTGACAGTAGTGGCTAAAAATGTAAAAGAATCCTATCTCCTTTTTTCCCTCAATATATAAAGACAAATAATTTGGAAATTTAACATCTGATAACATGGGAGCTCTAAAATACTTTTTACTTTTCTGTACTATTGCACAAACATTTTCAAAATTCACTGGCCAGCTTATTTTTTTAAGATGTATTTCATTTAAAAAAACATATAGCTAAATGTCCAAACCATAGCAAGAAATTATGAAAACTATGCTCAGCCACTAAGAAAACGTAGCTTAAGTGTTCAGTCGAAGAGTTCAACAGAACTCCAGAAATTTCAGGAGGGAGTGACGAAAAAGATGCTCTAAAACCTTTGAATAAAAAAGACAGAATTGTAGCTAATGTGGAAAATGATACATTCTTGAAATCCGTTGGTAAGCAAGTTTTTACTCTTCTTTTAACAGAATGGCAAACTCTCTGACCACTGCCTGTCAAAAAACAATAACCTAGTGACAGCCATCAGCACCTACTCACTGTAAAATATGCCTGCTTCTACTCTGTTCTAATAAAATTTGGATCGCATCAAAAAGGGCTTATATATTCTTCAGGGTGTTGCTTACCCAGCGTTGTCTGTATATGACATCAGTATATATATTTTTGAGATACCACTATCTCATACTTCAAGGCATACCTATTTTCTCTAATTGCCGCAGGCAAAGGGGAGGTGCACTAAAGAATAAAGAAGGTTATTGTGACAGATGAAACATAATTCACAATGAGTACTCTTTTCATCCAGCCTTAAGTAGCAGAGGATTACTCCAAGCTGAATTTTAGGGGAGTATGTATGATCTGATTTAATAATATGAGGACAGGCCACAAGCTGAAAGGCAATGTAAACCAATTATGCTTTTGCTGCTTGTTTGTGGGTTTTGTTGTTGGGGTTTCCTCCCCCCCCCCCCCCCTTTTCTGGAAGTAGAAGAAATGTTAACGTGAAGAGGGTCTGAAGAAACATGGGGAAAAGTAAGAAATGCCGAGAAATAAAAGTTGGGATTTTCTGGAATGGATATTGATAATTGCTTATTCTATATTTCTGCTTCATGACACTTAAATGAAATAAGATCATGCCATTTCTTCAGTAAATATGCACTGTGAAAGTAGGTAAACTAATTTTGATACATTTACTGAACTTGTATTGCTTCAGAGAAATTAAGACTTGAATCTTCTAAAAATGCTGTATGATATCAAGTTTAGATGTAGAAAACTGTGACAGTAAAATAACTTTCTGCTAAACATGTATACATTGCTTTTCTGAGTCACTGTTTTAAAATTTAGACAGTAAATATGTAAGCTTGCATGTGTATTTTATATGTTTGTTTCCTCATAGTGTGCTTTGGAAAAGACTTGCTTAGCATAAATTACTGTATTAGATTCTGTAAGGATTTATCTTTTTACTGTTTCAGTTTTCATATAATAACTTTTTTTTTATGATATAAAATTGCATACAGGATGTCTGGACATGTGTAGCTAGTTAAACTGCAGAATGTTAAGGTACTTGGCAAAAGGAGTAAACAGTATCTCATTTTGTCTATAGAAATGTTAATTTAGATTAATTACTTTTTTAAGCAATAGGTAACTTTAAAAAAATCTATTTTAATGCAAGTATTAATAAAGTAACCACTGATCTTCTTAAAGAATGTTTCTATACGTTTTGTATAATTTAGTATGCAAAATAAAACCATTTTTAGATACAGATTGTAAATGTGTTTTTCAAGTGTTCATCTTGTTTGAAAATCACAGACAAAAAACCCCAACCAACCAGGAGTTAAATGTTTGCTTTCATATATTTTGTACTTTTTAATTACACAAAAACTGTTTAGCAGTCAGAGCTAATAAAACTGTGCTGCTAATGGAAATAAATTATTACTAGGGGTTAGTTCATACAGTTCAGATTTTGGACTGAAATATAAAATAAAGATTAATTGGAACAGACTTTCTGTTATTCAAGTGCTGCTATGTATCAGACCAGCTAAGACAACTCAACAACTTAACACCAAATCTTACAGACATAAATGGCAAGGAAACAGCATAAAAATATGCACGTGAAATTATTATTAATTATATTTTCTAAACCAAAAAAGAACACTGAAATTTTCTCTTTCTATAGGCTGTGTTACTGAACTGTTCTCTTATCTAACACGATTTCATGCCATTCTTAAAAGCAAGTATAAAACCAAACTGTTTCGTAAACACCACAAGCAGTTAGATTTTAGTGAAAAGGCAGTATGCATTAATCACACCTCTATTATACTCTTAAAGAAAGAATGAACAGTCAGAAAACATATCAAAATACAGTAAGAATACTGCTAGACTTAAAGCATACATTTTAATATTTTAATTCGCAAAGGGAGCAGCAGCCAAAAGACTGTTCTAACCACCTGACAAATAGCAACAAACAACAGCTCTCGAGTCAAAATATTTATTAGGGTGGCATGTCAATGTACAGGCTAGCATATGTGCTAAGGAGAAATTATTCTATTATCTTCAGCTGAATGAAGTAGTAACAATGAACATAAAGATTTTTAAATATATATAGAACTGAGAATGTTTCTTTCAAATCATACAACCATTTAATTTTCATTGATCATTTAAAAATAATATACCAAAAAGTGTAAAATACAAGTTACTTTAATTCCTGTGACAATTTTTATCCAAATGTTATTGTTGCTATGTCACACTGCACTTGCCATCCATCGTAAAGTTTCTTAGTAAGAAATACATACTTAAGCATTTGTTTAACGAGTCAAGTGGCACTTTAGCTACGCTGAATGACATTAATTTAAGCAATGTATCTTCTACTAATAAACTTTCAAACAATGTATATTTTAGGGGTATTCCTATTGGTAGACTGGTTTTGTTCTCTTTAAAATCAGCTTGAAGTAGAATTTATTATTGACGTTATGGCACATAAAACTTTCAGCAAAACTGGAGACGAAGTTTCTCTTTGGAAAAGTAGGGAAAAGAGAGCATCTTAGATCACGCCTGCATGCAACAAAAAGAAGTACACATCTCGTAAGATGAACAGTGTTTTAATACTGAATCAATCTGAGTGCTCATATCTTTTACAAATCTAAAAATATTAGTATTACACATTATTTTAATTCTTTTCTGTAAAATATACATCAGGCTGACTGAATATATATCAAGTTCACTACATCATTTTTAACAGCCAGTGTTGAGGTTTATTTAAAAGAGAAGAAGGAGGAAAAAAGAGCTCTTCCCTCTCCCCTGCAAATAGCTTTGATTTTAACCAAATCTTAGTGTGCAGGTATAGTTGTCTCATCCCATACCCTATAAAGCTTTAAAAAATTGTGAATGAAATTAAGATTTGTAGTATTTTGGGAGCTACAAAGAATACAGCGGCTCAGGAGACAACACTGGGAATGTAAGAAACCACAGACTTTGATTCTATACGACAAGCTGGATAGGAGTCAAAGCTGCCACATGTGGTGTGAAAAAATGCCACCCCGGTGTGAACAAAGGGTTTAAAATGGAGTCAAGAAGCGTGCAAGCTCAATGTCTAAGCTTTTCCTGTGAATTGTACTGCCACAACCTGCAGGATATCAAGTGGGCTGGGAAGAATAGAGTGCCTTTGGAAGCTACAATGGAGTAGCGGTGGCTGTCGGTGCATTAGGGTTTCTATTGTTTTGGTCTTCTTGTTTGTGCATCGTTACAATGCGCTGCTTTACTTCAGTGAGAAATTAAACTCTAAGCACCAAAAATAAAGTCACAAAATTCACCGAGAAACTGATGAATGCAGTAACTCTGATCTTATTGTAGTCCCAGTCCCAGTTTACAGCTCAATGAGAGAGTTTACCAGCTAGATTGTTCATTTTACAGGGGCCGGAACCACAATCTCACACATAGAAAAAACAGAGTAATGAATGTTGCTCATAAATATATATGTGGCCTTTTACTGAGATAATAGTTGCAATAATATAAACATTCATCAGGGTTTATTCAAATAGAAAGAATGTTGCACCTTATTTCAATTAACAGCTTTCTTCCTTTTATTAGACCATCAAGCTATTAATCTGCATATTCAGTTCAGAAAACACTATCTTTTAGAAATAATCTATGAAAGGGTGCAGTAGCAACCCAAAAATGTATGTGTCATATACTCGCAAAGATGCTACGCTAACAATATTTAACAGCGAAGGTACTGAAAATCATAAATATTCTACCTAGATAAAGGAAAATGCTATGTAGTCAAGGCAGAAGGAATAATTAGAATGAAAACAGTTAAATATATTTTCCCAAAAGATGCAAAAAGTACAAGTTCCTCGAAGAGAAAATGCAATACAGTTATTAGAATTCTAAATAAAATCAATTAAAATCCAAGGAAGCAGGCCCACAAAACCCAATAAACAGTAATTTTTCTAAGAATTAAAGAAACCTTCCGATTTCCTATATTACATTTACATTTTTTATTAAGGATTAGGTCAAAAGCCACTGATTTTTAGTTTATGAATGCAGGTCAAGACAAGAACATTTTTCTATTTACTCTGTGTAACTCTGTATAGAAATCAATCTGTTACTTTCATTACAACCACACAATCAATTCCATTTAAAGTACAATGCAACAGCCAAGTCCAAGGACAATATGGATTGCTGAAAATCCTTCATACTATCTACAGAATTTATTCAGTATGACTGGGATGATTTTTCTTCTAATTAGTATGCAAAAAGCTTTCACAAACAAACTTATCCCGTCTTCACCCGTTTTTTGTTCAAAGCATAAAACAAAAAAAAGCATACACTAATTGACTGATACTAGCACCGATGCATAAGTATTGCTCTTCAGTAAATAACACAAATCATCTATTAAAGAACAATTTTATGGAGGAAAGTGTCTAAGTCACACTGAGTCACGATTATTTCTACCACTGTAATAAGACAGGACTACATGCTAGATAAACCATATAACATACATACATGCAGACACATATGATGAATGTAGATAACGTATTTAAGCAGTCTATCTTAAAAGGCTATATTTTATTAACTTACAAATATTTGTAAATATGCCCCTCTCATTTTTCTGTTCCTGACAATGCTATTCTGAGGTTCCTAAGGGACACAAAGCCAAGGTATTTAAAAACTGCACACTCAAATAATTCAGTATGATCACTTGGACAGATGTAATTTAGCCATTTTTATAAATGTTTTGAATGTTCATAATTACTTTTACAGTCCTAGTTCAACCTATTAAAATCTAGGCGTTACATCATATTTTAAAACTGTGACACTCCAAACTGTACTTTTATTTATGGTACATTTATGCAGGTTTATTTGCTGATTTGGTATTCTTCCCCAATCTATTTTCTCAACTTATTTTCTCCTGCATCTTAGTATTTGTAGGGGTTTTTTAACATTATTTTTTCCTTCTGTCTGCCTGAAACATAAGCCTGTCAAATGAATATTGCTGTAAATGAACAAAATAGACTGAAAAATGTTCTGTTCAGAGATTTCTGCAGAATAAAGCTGCCTGTGATTTTCAAGTAAAAACCTTATCTTGAATATTCTTAGTATTTGTTCCTTATTTGTTCTTTTATTGATCACTTTGTTCAACTACATGTCTCCCTCCCCAACAACATATCAGAGAAAATGAAAAATGAATCTTGGAATATTGCTCCAGAACATGCAGTCAGATGTCTGCTAACAGCGCTGAGGCTGTGTTTCGATGTCCCTGGTTTCCCCAGCTTTGATAATTAGAGATGGCACTGATATGAAATCTCTGGGTGTTTCTTAGGGTACCATCTCCTTTTTAATCTGGTGTATGTTTTTAAGTCTCTCTTAAATTGTTGTTTCTGCCAAGTGGTCAACCAGTTAGCAGCATCCTCTCTCGGGTAACAAGACAGCATGCACACATGCACATACATATGTGTATACGTACGTATGTGAATATGCGTATTCTGGCTTGTTATTTCAGCTGAGACTCAAACTGGGGCTCTCATGCACCAGTTGAATTTACCTCTGCCAAACCTCACTGTATGCATTCCAGTCATAAAGAAAATTGCATAATGCCAAATTTCTTACTCACATATAACGGCATGTAAATAGACAAAGGGTTCACAGCACTGTGAGGAGAGAAACTGTCCTGACAGACTTGCATTTATCCTCACTGCAAACCTTAAATAAGCATACATAAACATCTTTTTCCTCTTGTTCAGCTGTGTTTACTTGCCACTGCTTCCCTCCCCTGGCTTCCACCAGCTCATTTTTCCCCACCTCCTGAACCTGTTTATTTTCTCTCTCCTGCCTGTCTGCCAGCAGCGGCGCTGAAGAATCCCCCAAAAGCTGCAGCCCCGTGCATCCCCGTCCCAGGGGCACCCTGAGAGTGTGAATGGGGTGCAGGAATTAACAGGTTAATTCCATAGGGGCAGAAGTAGGCACGACTCAGGCCCTGAGAAGATGAAGCTGGACTGTCTGGAAGCATTGCATTAAATGTAAGACGTAATACCTGCAAGTGAGATAGCAGGGATACTGTTGAGAGAGAAAAATTCACTTTCCCAGAATACTCTCCATCTATTCAGACATTAAACAGCTGAAACGTGGGTGCCGCAGAGGTTAAGCTGGCCAGCAGAGAACACGACACTGAGCTACTCGGCAGCCCTCGCCTCTCCCTCTACCTACCACACCAGCCTGGGGAGCCATGACACCAATTTTACCAGCAATCTGCCCCTAGGGGCTATTTTAAGACTGTACCAGACCCATCTGCAAAGCTGGCCCCAGAGAGCCAGCTCAGATCTGTTTGAAACACTACAGACCCACTACATAATCCAGTTCAGAGCTCGCAAATAAGTGATATAAGGGATCCATGCTGGCTCCTCACCCGTGGATGAATTTTGGTGGCAGCAAGGAAGCCAAAAATGTGGGATGCCAGTACAGTTAAACAATTTATTGGGAAAGAGTAAAGCCCACTTTTTAGAAGAGAGTTACCTTTCTTTGCAGCAGGAAAACACAGTATCTTCATTTATTACTAGCAGAAAACAAGTCCTAATTTTCCTGACTCAGATGTGTAAATTAACAAACCAGGTTTTCCCCTGGCAAAAATGCACACTGGACCAGGGCAGTAATCACCTCCAAAATTAGCTCCTCCCTCACTTACGCCAAAAGACGTTTCTCACAGCAGCCCCTCCTGCCATCTCCTGAAGCCTGCTGGATCTGCATGAGCCTTGCAGGCTAATTAAGGTGACAAAAAGCAAACGGACAACAGGCAGACAAAACACAGACCAACAGACCATCTCCAGTATAGAAACGTACCAACAAACAGCTGCTTTAGAGCAGCTGCCCATGGCTGAAGCTATGTCAGTGTGCTACCAGCAAACACCAGGGCCCCTGATGCCCCCAGGATCTTGGGTGTTACTTCCTTACCCTTTGCCTGTCCCTTGAAGAAGGTGCTTGGAAAAATCAGACAGGAAAAGTACCGGGACAGGAAAACATCACCACCCTCTTCTGCTAGAGTCCTTGCTGAGCGTTTACTACCACATGGGGTAGTAAAGGCAACTCAATTTTTCCAATGTGCAAGTGCTGGAGGTCATCACTGGTATAAGGCCAAAATGATTCTGATTTCTTGCCACAAAATGTTAAATTCACACTTCTCAACAGTTCAACAGGAACAGCATTGGTGCAAGCACATACTGCACCCTTTAACCATCCCACAATGCTCAGGAATGAGAGACCAAGTACAACATGAGAGTATTCGTTGCTTGGAGAGAACTTTTCACTGCCTTCCTTAATTTGTAAATCTCCTTCTGTGGGTTTATTTTAGTACCTTGATTCTATTTGAACATAGCTTATTATGATTTAATTTCCTCCTTTCTTTTTTTTTTAAACAGAGGATGGAAAAGAAAAATAAATCTCTCATGCTCTCAGCATATAACAGTTGATATAATAGACTGAAATGGCTCCTTCTAATCACTTGGGGATTTTTAAGTGCATTTTATTGACATGATAAGCCATTATGAGTCCTTCAGACTTGTTATGGTTTATCGTATGAAGGCTTATGGTTTTAAGTAATATTCCTAATATGCATTCACAGCATCCACTCCAACAGCTTCTTTAATCTCAATTAAATACCATTAAAGATACGTATGGTACCTATGTCTAAGTGGCACTAGAACAGTACTTCTATGCACTAGTAACCAAATAATGTCAGACTGGCTCAATTGCCTTCCATCTCATCCCATACCCAGGAGTCTTATTACTCAGTACAAGTTCATATGCAAAGGTAACATTATTCAGTGGAATTACGGAGGACAAAAGTTTCTGGTGGCTGCTTGTTTGCTAGGGTTTCTTTCTTTCTTTTCTTCAAGTTAGTCATTAAAATGAGATCCCTTCTTCCAATCCCCAGCAGCTGTCTGAGCAGAACTTAAAACCTCTTGATACACCCCAGCAAAATGGAGGTTATCCCTAGTGTCTAGGACATTTGTTCTCAAAAAGAAATAAAACTGAATGTCAAAGGTCACCAAGGAGAGCAAAACTCTGATTGCACAGAGCACAACTGTGCAGCTATCCTGAAAGGCCACATAATACACCTATGTCTTCCCCAACCTGTGCTGCAGATTTATAGTCTGCCCCTTTATGCTTTTTGTACTTCATACTACTTTGTTTCCACGTTTCATCTTCCTTTTATCTTTACATTCTGGCTTCTCCACAGACATGGGTCCCCTGCCCTTAGAAGAAGAAAGTGGGAAGAAGCAAAAAGAGATCGTGTCCAAGGAAGAAGAGAGGCAGTTAAAATCAGTATGGCTGCCAAACTGCCTAGACCTTCTCTTAACAAAAGGCAGGGAGTCCTGCACTAAGAGCAGCAACAGAGAAAGCTGTTAGAAGGTTATAAACCACTTAGAACCTAAGTGTTATGAATTTATGGCAATTGCTCTAACTCCAAAATGAAAAAGGTGCAGCTAGTTTAGGAGGCTGAACTGGGGCAGAGGACAAAGCAAGACCCACCAAAATACAGTACAAAAAAGGAGTGGGCAGCCTGGCAAGGCAGGCACCTAATTTGGCGTAAGTACAGATTTTAAAACATCCAAAGGTACAGTAAGTTGCCCATCTTGCCATCTGGTGCTCTCCCACAGAGACCAAGGGCAAAAACCTTGGGAGGGCTATAAAACCAGACCAAAACTATAGCGTTCTCCAAATTCAAAAGGAACTGGGAGCTGTCACCTTGCACAGAGACTGGGCAGTATTAATCAGCTAATGCTGTAGCATCTTGCCTTTTCAAACAGAAGCACTTGGCACACTTGCCTCTAATTTAAGGAAGAAAAATATAGAGAGATTAAAAGATTAAGAGCACATTTGTCATTTAACTAGTTATACCAACAGCTGAAACAGAGATACGGATGTTGCAAAACTAAAGGATATAGATCCAAATTGTACTCATAGTTATGGTCAGAAAGATGCACAATCCTCTAATTACCTTATGCAAAATAGCTGCAAAAACTGAACTAAGTTTTTCACTGTTGTCAGAGGTTGGCCCACTACTGAGGTTACCCTCAGTACAGAATGTCATGCTTCTCCTATAATGGATTTTAAGTTTATGATGCACTCTCAGAATCATTTCAATAAAACCAAAGGCTATCAAATGATTTCATAATCAATTAACACTACAGCTTAATTCCCAGTCTGCTACATCCTTCAGTGCTGCTTTGCCACATAATTGATGTCTCATTTGCCATACCATACAAACGGCCTTGTTTATTCTCATTCCATTATCAGTCACTAGCTCATTATTCTAATGCACTCTGAAGTATTTTAAAAATAAATGTGAAAGCAAGTTCCATTCTGTTCTACGTCCATTAGTTATCCTTCCAGGTTAGAAACCATGTTCAAATCATTATAGCCCTTTCTTTTTATACGTACGAAGTAACTCATTTGTAGCAGAATACGGTCCATGTTTTAGGAAAGCTTATTGAGGTAAGACAACAAAGCACATATCAACAGGCAGCAAGACTGATACATATTAATCCTTGAATAAAGTAAATAATTATCATTTCACAACTTTCTACTTTGATGGCTCAATGTCACAGAAACAGTCGAAAAGTCCCTTCTAAGAAATAACTTTTTTTTGCCATTATACCCTTAACGTCAGTAAGTTTGTTAAAACACTCCAGAACAAAAGCAGTAGTATAAGCATGTGTATGCAACTGGAGCCTTGCAAAAAAGAGCAGCCATACAACTACTGCAGTAGAAGAAATCTCCTTCTCTGACCTCTACCACATCCAACAATTGAGAAGTGTGCCTCCTTGGTAAAGAGACATTTCTGTTTAGCTGTGAATTCATGGATGTCTAAACACCATCACCACAAAGATGTTAAAGTCCACTTTACTTTTGTGTTTGACAAAAAGTCGTGTAGTACAGGTCAGTGATCAATGGCTTACATAAGCAGGTAAAAATTGGTGAAAGAACTACAAATTTCTCTTCTGATACCTACAGAAACAACTGGAGCTGGAATTACTGAAAATAATTTACTACCCACTTGAAGTCAGAAGAGATATGCTCCTGAGTCCCTTAAACAGCAGCTGTAGACAAGTATCTGATTGCATATTTCTACATTCATTCAGCCAATTCTGAATTCAGACAGAAATCCACAAAGATTAAGTCACTTGCTAGAACCCTGGGCCTTTAAACGACTGTCCTGATCTCATCTATTCATATGCTATTTTCTTAGACTGGTAAAGACAGTATTATACAGTTATTATTCATGTAATACTGTGTCATTAAGTATTTACTTTCCAGGATTATTTGGTTCCTTTAAGATACATTAATGTTCTTCGATTGTATACAGCCATTTCAAAACTCCATGCAAGGGGGAAATTTTTTTTTGAGGAAATTAATTACTAATATTCATGTGATTAAACTCAGTGATAAGGTATTACATTCCTGGACCAAAAATACTAAATGATATTAGATCATGATAATTTAGAAAACTCCTACCCACACCTTTTTTCATTCATATTTTTTGGACTTACACTGGGAGTCAAGATCTGTTTCATATATAAAATTAATCAAGAAAAGAGAAAGAATCAACAAAAGAAACAACATGGATCAACACTTCAGGATCTCAGATTTAAATTTGCCTTCACTGGACCAGGGGACCAGAGCTCTGATATCCGTGTCATTTGGAGCACCTGATGATATCAGCATCTGTATTCTCATTCCACTATCAACCTTCTGGGAACGGTCAGGAATTTTATTTCATCATTATATAGAACTCCAAATCCCCCTTTTCCCAAGGACCAGAATAAACTGTTTTTGAGTCTGACTGCTATAGATCAACCGTTCTGTAAGAGATTATTCATCCCATCATTTTACACCTAAATATAACTAGTTCAGGATTTTCCAATTTGACAATAAAGGTCAACCATCATTCAGTATGACCATGTAAAGTATACAAAGAAAATAAAGCAAAGGGAAGGAAAGGCCTAAGGAGACTGAATCTTGGTACATGTAATGATGGAAATGAATTCACCCAAGCTCTCCTTTATCTGGAGATGCTCCACAGAACCTTTGTCATCCCTGTAGCTTTACCAATATGAATTTTACTGCCAAACAGATTTACAAGTATATCATTAATTTGAGGGAATTAATATATTCTCATATACATAGACAAACTTATAACTGCTTTTCTAATACTGAGGTTTGCATATTAATTTTTTGCCTCTGCGTAAAATAGAAACAGATCCAGATAACATACAAATGCGAAATAGTATTATGATCATGACAACAAATATTGACTATGATCATATAATCCATTTTTGTATCCCCAGGTACACCCATCTATCCATCTATCCATCCATCCATCCATCCATCCATCCACCAATCCAAGATATTTGAAAGAAACCTAATGTACAGAGCCCGAGCATCATGGAAGTTAAGGGAGCACAAAGAACTACTATTTTCACTTCATGCTTTCCTTTCTTTGAAAAGGCACAGTCCTCAGTACTTTGGTATGCTGTCCATGTTTCCTTAGAAGTACTTAGAATATATACTCAGAGACAGAAAAAATTCATCCAGTCCAGGATGAAAATGGGAGGTTTTCAGTAATGAGCACGATCACATGGCACATAAAGGACAACCAGGTGATCAGGCCCAGTTGGCATGGCTTTATGAAAGGCAGGTCCTGCTTGACTAACCTGATCTCTTTATATGACAAGGTGACTGGCTTAGTGGATGAGGGAAAGGCTGTGGATGTTGTTTACCTGGACTTTAGTAAAGCCTTTGACACCGTTTCCCACAGCATTCTCCTGGAGAAACTGGCTGCTCATGGCTTAGACGGGCATACTCTTTGCTGGGTAAAAAACTGGCTGGATGGCCAAGCCCAGTTGTGGTGAATGGAGTTAAATTCAGTTGGCGGCTAGTCACAAGTGGTGTTCCCCAGGGCTCAGTATTGGGTTTAGTTCTGTTTATAATCTTTATCAATGATCTGGAAGAGGGGATTGAGTGCACCCTCACTAAGTTTGCAGATGACTCCAAGTTGGGCGGGAGTGTTGATCTGCTTGAGGGCAGGAAGGCTCTACAGAGGGATCTGGACAGGCTGGATCGATGGGCTGAGGCCAATTGTATGAGGGTCAACAAGGCCAAGTGCCGGGTCCTGCGCTTGGGTCAAAACAACCCCATGCAAGGCTACAGGCTTGAGGAAGAGTGGTTGGAGAGCTGCCTGGTGGAAAAGGACCTTGGGGTGTTGGTCAACAGCCAGCTGAATATGAGCCAGCAGTGTGGCTAGGTGGCCAAAAAGGCCAAGAGCATCCTGGCTTCTATCATAAATTGTGTGGCCAGCAGGACTAGGGAAGCGATTGTCCCCCTGTACTCGGCACTGGTGAGGCTGCACGTCAAATGCTGTGTTCGGTTTTGGGCCCCTCACTACAAGAATGACATTGAGGTGCTGGAGTGTGTCCAAAGAAGGGCAACGAGGCTGGTGAGGGGTCTAGAGAACGATTCTTACAAGGAGCAGCTGAGGGAGCTGGGGCTGTTTAGCCTGGAGAAAAGGAGGCTGAGGGGAGACCTTATCCCTCTCTACAACTACCTGAAAGGAGGTTGTAGCGAGGTGGGGATCAGTCTCTTCTCCCAAGTAAGTGATAGGACAAGGGGAAATGGCCTCAAGTTGCACCAGGGGAGGTTTAGATTGGATATTAGGAAAAGTTTCTTCACTGAAGGGGTTGTCGAGCATTGGAACAGGCTGCCCAGGGAAGTGGTTGAGTCACCATCCCCGCAGGTATTTAAAAGACGTATAGATGTGGCACCTAGGGACATGGTTTAGTGGTGGACTTGGCAGTGTTAGGTTAATGGTTGGACTCGATGATCTTGAGGGTCTTTTCCAACCTAAATGGTTCTATGATTCTATGATAATATATTTGGCTACCTAACTTAGTAGTTTGATGGAATCTTATTTTTAAAAGCAATTTAAATATCTACTCTCTGCAATTTCAAGTGTTCCAAATATGAGATGAATATTATAAACATAATGTTTTTTTCTTTTTAATTCTCGGAAGATGATCTTGGATTCCTTGGATGTTGCTTGTAGCATAGCCAAACAGGAAAACAGGAAAAGTAAAAGGCCATGGATTCTTTTTCCTACCACTATGAAACTAGCAAGAATAACTTACTTCACTGTGGGAAGATGACACTATTCATGGAGACAAAATCTTCAAAACATAGCCTGAATTTTAAGAAAGCAATCCAGTTAAGAAGAGTATGCCAAAACACACTACAGATGACAGAAGCACCACGCCAGTTTATGGACAGGCCACCTAGCAGTGACAGAACCCAGGCTAGAGTAGCAAAAAATTAAATTAAACAGAAAAAAAATCCCTCTCTCATCTCCTCCTCAGAGGAGCCTCTGACTAAACATATCATTCTTGACAAAAGCTAGGAAACAGCTGTAGTCTCCTTCTAGCACTTATCCCCAACTTCTGCCCACAGACAATACTCTCTAATTTCAGCAGGACTTGGTGAAGTTCCAGTGCTCTTCTGTTGGCTTTATATCCTCTATACTCTGACATGGTAAATATACAGGAGAATGTGGTCTGTCTGCACTGTTGCAGCTCTTGTGTGTCTTATGGTGGGGAAGTCATGAACTTATTTAGGAGGCAGCAGGGCTTTTGGGAAAATTAAATGCAATCCTCTTGAGCAACAGCCATTAAGGTTGCCCACACTTTTATTCTAAAGCATCTGCATTTCTATCCATCAGGCAATCATAAAAGGCATGGACAAACCTTCCTGATAATTTTGGACACCTCTCCAGAACTACGTAATACTATTCTTCTACTCACAAAGTTACCCTGTGCTCCTAAGGGACTGACATTACACAATGTAAGAGAATGCAGCATCCCAAGGAAGATTAAGTAGACCAAGCACGGTTCATGCAAGAACATCACGTAACGTTCTGTAAAGACTGCTATGAATTCAGAAAAACTCAATTAAAAGTTCTTTTCTCTGGAAGAAAATGAAAGGAATATTTGGTCTTCCTCCAACAGGACAAATAAGCGTTCATCTCTTTGTCTCCTCCAAGAACAAACAAGATGTTCGCTGGTCAGGGAAAGGTTTCAATTTTTACTGTGATTTTTTTTTAATTTTATTTTTTTATTTGCGGTCCCTCTACAAGTGATTTCAACATATACAATCACCAGTCAGCTGCCCACTAACCCCACTTAAAAATAACACTTAAAGGACTGCCTTACAAAGCTGAAATTCAGAAGTTTGTTCTTTCTGGGAAGCATAAAGGAAACTGATCATTAGAAGCCATCTTAAGCTGCACAAACTTTAAAGAGCTTCAAGAGCATCCATATTACATAAGAAGAAACATATGTAGTGATGCATATTCTAGGCTAGTAGCCTTGAAAGTTTTTCCTTTCAATCAAGAAAATGGACCTTGACAGGAAAATTCTTACCCCTTTTAGTAGAAGCTAGAATTTATTTATCTATAAACATAAATATCTTTATTTATCTTATTTTCAAATTCACTCTCTGCATCTGACATTTCCTGGGAAGATGCAATTCAGGTTTTTGGAATCCCTAGTGCTAGAAGAGAGCTGCCAACAAAAGGGAGAACCTAAAAAAGTCTATCCTGCTTTTCTAAAAGAAAGAGATCTTTACTGTAGTTTCCAAAGCTGACACCACCTTTAATCAAAATAGTGCCACACTGCCATGTTTGTGGACAAATGTTACATTCTGCACACCAGAAGTAAGGAGGAGCCTTGCACAGAGACAAAAGCTGCTATTTTCCAGCTTAGGTGCATCAGCAGCATGCTCCTTGTTTAGGGGGGTCCAGCAAGTGAGGTAGGGCAGGTGGCAACGGGAGCTGCTAGCCTGCAAAAGTGGGAGTTACCTGCCTTCCTGCAAGCCTGTTTGCTTATCACGGCAGCACCTGCAAGAGCTCAGCAGGAGCAGGGAACTACCATTTTGCAGGACAATGGCACCACCACATAGACTCCCACTTCCCTTTGTTTACCAACACTTGGAGCACAGTGTAGAAACACACACTGATCACTGAGATTTAGAGATGTTATATTAAAAACCAATTAAATAGGCAATTTTCCTTTTTAAAAATAAAGATACAGAACTGGTAAATTGATCACTGCTATACTTCCCAACATCATTATCAACGTCCACACTGCTAACGTGACTTGCCTACTACTCTTCTCTATTTCCAATTACCTAGCATTATGAGAACCGATTTTAAAAATTGCACATACAAAATCAGGTGTGAAAAGTTTTGTTCAACTGGTTCAACCCAGAGATAGATGCTGCAATGAAGGGGAGGTCTTTGTTTGTCTTGCTGTAAGTTAACATCACTGTACTCCTGACTTTACTTCAAAAATCTTGGTATCACCATTACCACATCTAATCATCATGATGACTAAATTCATAATGCATTCCACTTTTATTTATTGATGCTTTCCTAGATGAAACTCAGTTTACTTTTCTATAGCACACACTTCTTTTTATATCTACCATCTGACATTTGCTGGCAATCAGAATTAGTACGAGTTAAATACTGAACTTCAGGTGGAATGAAAGTATAAACACCATTGATTCCTCTCCAGTTGGAACATTATCTATGAAAGACTGTCCAGTTTCTGATTAATGAGGAAGAACACTGAATACTGAGAAATTAGAAGACAAAACCAGGACTACACTACTAGCTTTAGTTTACTGGATAAAGTGCAATGAAAAAAAACAGTATTTATTCTTTCACCTTCATACAGAGATTGAATAAATGTTCACCATACTATGGAACCAAATGTCTCAAATTCAAGCAGACCCTGACCACTTCTCTCTTTTTCTTACTAGAAGAGCTCTAATTACAAATAATGTGAAAATAGTTTAGACATTCTTTGCACACTGAAGTAATAAAGGTGAATTCCACATAGGAAAAATGTGATTGTCTGCGAATCTACCTACAGTTAAATATCAAAAAGAAGTAAACCCCAGGAATTCAAGAAGCCTGAAAATAATGCAAAAACAAAAAGTATTTTTTCTTAGGCAACACTATTATTTTCTACCCTAATTTTGCTAGACAGTTCCTGGGTAACTGGTAAATTCTTGCTACAGCTGCTAATAGTCAAAAACATAACTACCTCAGATATTTAGAGACTTTTTTTTTCTGTTTTAAGGCAAGCTGTTTAAAGCTCTGCCTTGTTGTTTGTCTTACATATTTAATCCTAATTCTCCACAAGCACTTGAAAGAGGAAGAAAATTGTTGCTTATAAATTAAACACTGAACCCTAAGTCTTCAGAACAGAACAGAATATGACAAGATTTGATATACTTTAGGGTTCTTTTCTCCTAGATTTGTATACATAATGTCGGCTATAATTTTTCAGGTCCCTTTTAACTCTGTTGCACTGCTAACAGAACTGCAGCTGCTCTTTATTTATTTTTATCTCCCCCCCCCCCCATACACAGGCTGTCTGGCTCATTTTCAAGCTATTGAAATATTTCAATTCTAAAAAAAGTACAATAGGCCATAACCACTTATGCGCTTGTGCTTAGGAAACCCTTCCTCCCTCCCTCCCTCCTCTCCCCAACCTTCTGTGAATTTCTAAAATCTAGAAACAGAACTGGAAATTCAAGTGGACATCTTAAGACAGCAAATTTGTATGGTGCAGTTGTAGCTGTTCCCTTCTGAGAGTAAAATACCGTGTAAAACAACTTGTTCTTGTGGTATTAATTCTGGCACTATGAAATGCAGACATCTACAAAAAGTGTGAAACTTAACACAAAACTATCTAACTAAACTTTTACAAACTTAATGTCTGTTCAGTTTCAGCTCAAGGGTTAGCTGTAGGTGAGCTGGATTTATCCAAAAGTACACCTCAATGAGCTTTCATCAGGTCAGGGAAAACAGAATTTTGTGGTGGATAAATGGTATTAAAAGCTGCCTTGTAGAGCTTATTAAGTAGTGCTGAATTTAGAGACTGGTTGCCTTTCTTTTTCCTAACGTTAGTTTATGTATGGCTATAGGAACCTGCTATACTTAAATGTACCATTGAAAAAAACCCAGAACAAATCATGGTCAACTTTTACATCCGTTATAAATTTTTCACATGGCCACAGTGAGGCCCCTTAATCTCCTCCCTCAAAGTCACATTATTTTTAAAAATATTTTCTTCTTTTTTATACCACAAAAGTTTTCCTTCCTGCAGTGAAATGAACACTATTTAAAAATGCAAAATGATTCTATATGTTACATTACGTGAGCCCGCAAAGCCAGGAAGAAGCAATGCAAGCCTTCTGTTTGGAGTGCAGAAAAAAACCAGAAACCTATGCCTATTCAGGATGTTAAAAGAGGAAATCACTTTAGCTGCTTTACCTTAAGAAGCTATACCAACAGCACTGGCACCCAAACCACTTGCTGTGTGGCTGCCCATAAATCTGGGGAACACTGTTTGCCTTATATGCATACTAACATTTTTAATTTCATACCTAAGTGGCAAATGCAGAAGGGATGATTTATCAAATGGTTCAGCACTGAAAGTCTCCTCAACAAAGAGGGGATCTTGTACAAAAAATACTGTCTTTGCTACAACATGTTATACTATGATGTAACTTCAGCAATAAAAACAATGTCACTTTTGGGGGATAGGAACATAAGAAAAGTCTGCCCCACTGTCTTTTATCAAAAGTTATTTCCACTGATACTGGCAGTAGAGGAAGTATTCAAGCTGTATATACTCAGTACCTCTGAGATTTCAGGAACTGCATATAAGGGAGTGGGAATTAAGTAACTATGATTCCCCTAAGCAGCGTCCCCATCCTAGACCGGTCCACAAAAAGCAGCTCCAACAATAATTCTAAGAGTCCTGAATGTACCTAGCTTTGCTACCAAGTAAAAAACCAGTAATGACTGGAACTGCCTGGGGGCCTTCTTGCATCCTCATGCCTGGGAGGCCATACCTTGCTCATATGATTTGTTTCTGAGAGTCCTCAGAAGACAAGTTACAGATCCCTTCTAGAACTCCTGCACAAAGGGAAGATACTTTACACTCACAGCAGTATAAATGTTGCTGATTGGTTTAGCAGAAGCATCTAATTAATAGCAAAAGATCAAACTATTCTGAGAAACCTCAGTTCATCTTAGTCCCAACCTCTCATCTGAAATTCTGTAATTCTGAAAACTCAAATCCCAGTTGATGTTTCATCTTCAAGCTCATGAACCCGGTACTCAGGCCCACAACTCCGTTGTAAGCTCTACAGAGCACCAAATAACTACTGCTAACCTGAGACACACAGCAATCACAAACGAGCACTCAGGATACTTATCTGAATAAGTAACAGGGCTAGAAACGTGCTCTTCAGTTTCTAAAATCTTAGCTTCATCACATTTAAAATGTGACTTCAAACTTAATTACCTTAAAACTTAAAAATCTTGTAACTTCATTATCTCTCAGAGTAATTAATGCCTCCCACAGCTGTAACTGTGGCTTCAATAATGGCACTTGCAAGAAAAATACAGCCTAAACATCAAAGCCCCAAGGCTCTTAGTTAAAATGTGGCTCCTACAGCTCCTGTGCTCCCCAGTGCAGGAAAAGGGACTTTGGGAGCCAAGCTGCAAAGGGAGGAACGTCGTCACCAGCCCCAAAGTCAGAAGCCTGGAAAGCTGGGAGTACCAACCTTACATACCACATGTGGCACAGCTGCAGACCTTGGAAATCCAGGTTTCCCAGAAGCTCGTCAAGCCAGCTGGTGGGAATCTACTTGGTTTGCTTTTTTTGTTTGGCCGGTTGTTTTTTTGTTTATGACAGTTGTAATAGACAATATACATCTGTGAAGTACTTTGGTTCTGGTGAAGTGGCTTTTTCCCCAGTAACCTCATTTCAGCAAAGAATCCCAAACCTGCCCTGGACATTGCCTTTTGAGTTGAAAACCCTTCCCCTGTAAGTCCTCTGGAAACAGAGGAGGTCTGGACACACAGCCCTGCTGCCTCCAAGCTCAAGATGATGGGAAGGAAAATCAGGAGGTGAGAGTTACCAAGGTTTTTCTCCCAGGGGACTTTTGTCTGACTAAGGAGCCTGCCCCAGGTCTGATGACAAAAAACATTCCTGGGAATCACCAGTGCATTCTAGGACAGTCTCGTTCACATTTTAGGCAGAAAACTGTGAGTTAGACTGAAAGTAATTTATTAGTTCTGAAATTACCACAGTCTGAAGACTGAGCGAGAAGCTCGGTTGTTGTGAATTGATGTAGGTCTACTTAAGCCTACCGGAACTAATCTCTGCATTTTTGTATTACATTGACAGAACTGCTCAATGATTTTTTTTTTTTCCGTATTTAAAGTAAACAACAGACTGAAATGAACAACTCTTATCTTCAGATGTTTATCTGGAATTACTGCCCTACAGCATGCAAGCAAGTCTTTTAGGCAAGTAAGTCCTTTCATTTCTTGGGCTCTTTCTATCTGTGTACTAAATTCAGAAGAATCGAGTGTTTATTCATAAATCACAGACAAGATCTGGACCAAAAAAACATTACTACAGTGTACAATGGGCTGGACATTTACAGATACTTATTAGCAAGACAACACAGAATGCTAGCTCTGTTCATATTGCTTTTCAACATAGCTTTAGAATAATGATTTTTCTTAAAGATAAGTTTGATCTGTAATTCAAATCACACTGTATCTTTGATTTGCTACCCCCTTCTCCTCTCACCCTTCCTTCCCTCCTCCCTCCCCCAAAAAGCTTTATATAGAGTGGCTGGAAAGCAAAGTAGGAATCTATGCAGACACTATCCATCACATTTCTGTCTTAATTGAATGACACCAGAATGAGATCGATAAAATGTAACAAGAGACAGCTTTGCATTTCCACACTCACTTATTCTCCCTCTCTATTACTGCCAGCCATCACCGTGACCAGAAAGCCTAAGTATTGAGTCTGAACATTGCTGCCAAGCAAGCTGTTAGTATATGAATAAACTTGTCAGGAAAACAATAAAACTTATAATACTGGGAAAGGCCAAAATGTCAAAAGGCCACTGCAAGCAGCATTAAATATGCTGCTTTTAAAGCTGTACTAGAGAAACATATGAAGAGTTTATAAATAACATGGGCAGTGGCAATTCTTCAGGTATTATTCCCCTCATTCCCCCAAGACATGTCTGTGTATGTGTGTGTGACTGTCTGACATGCAGTTGTCGTGACCTCTTAGCCCAAATCTGCAATTTCGACAATAAACCCAGACCAGCTGTGATTTCCCTATGTTCAAGGATTCTGAGATCGCCAATGCATTATTGATAACCTCTTTGCTGTGCTAAAAGCAGAGGTTGATGCACTCATAATCCCAGACTTTTCCTGAAAAGCTCCAGCTTCACATACCAATCGATCATGAAAAATAAAATGAAAAAAAGCCCATTTCAAAACAAGGCAACATTTTCTGTATTGCATTCATTTCAGTATGCATGCTAAGTTAAAATTTAAGCTTTTTTCAAACTCATCTTTTTTTCTAACCTTCAGTTATGATGATCTTGTACTCCTGACTGTGCAAGGGTAAGTAGTCTGTCAGCTTTGGAGTCCCATTTATGTTTAAAGTCTACATTGCTGTTCTAGCTAGACTCCCCAAGCAGAACTAGGGCATATTCTACTAGGTATTCTGCTAACTGCAAAGCAAATCAAAGTGCCCAATGCAAACAGCTAGTAGAATTAAGAAAAAAAAAATAGGAACAAGCTTCATCAAGTGAATATGGTAAACAAAAATGAATTATAAAGACAGGAAGAGGAAAGAGTTAACAATAGTAAAACTGCGCAGGATACAGCTTTAGTTATGCATAATTAGAAGGCTCCTGGAATCTGAAAACACAAGTATTACCAATTTTCTAGTCTCAGTTTAGTACGTAAAGAAATGCTTAGACATTGCATCACAGGAAATGTTCTCTTCACAATTCAAGACAGACTGTCATATTTCAGCTTGAAACTCAATTAGATATTAAAACAATTGCTGTACAAGTACAAGCACTTCTGCCAGGCATTATTAAAATCCAGCTGATGAGACACATGGCCTCTCAGCTTCAATAGATAATTCTTCATGCCTGGTTGACTACGTTGCATTGTTTCTTCATTATTATGTTCATGCTTAGTCTTAGAACAGCTTTTTTTCCTTATCTTTTTTTCCTGCACCAACAATCAAATATAACTTGGCTGGAGGTACAAGGCTGAGACACTCATGACTTCTCAAATTAGAAAGATTACTCAGTTCATCACTATTGAGCAAATTTAGACATGTAACTTTAGTTTCTGTTGATATTGGGTTTTTTAGAAAGTATATTTACACAGCAGACCCAAAAGGAACTAGTTTTCAATTCACAAAGTTACAGCAAGTACTCAAAATTACTTTACATTAATGATCACCAAATAGGCAGTATTATTGAAAGCATACTGAAAATTTTTTGTATATTCTCCTCATCTTTCAAAACAGTATCTAATCCTGAGTTATCAATAGAAAAATTAAAATA